>BQNB010017713.1:10071-69466 GCA_026074375.1 Tanacetum coccineum | reverse complement strand
TGGGTAGTGGTGAAGGCATGAGTATGATCACGAAATTTTAGACTTAGGGTATAAGATCGAGAAATATGATAACTTGAGTTTACACGAAAAGATTTTGAGTTTTCGGGGTTCCGTTTGGTCAAAAACGCGAAAAACGCAATTTAAGAGATAAAGCCCTAAAATTAACATCGGAAGTGATTAAAATAACGAAACACCCGGGAAAGTTAAAATAACACATATAATGCCTAAATTAATTTATAACCGATGCCGGAACGCGTCCGATGACGTTTCTCAGTTTTTACGCAGTTTAGTTCCTCGGTAAACTGTCAGATTTAAACGTAACGTATAAATTTTAAAAGTAGATGATCGGAATGGGTCGGAATACTAACCGGGAATTTACGGGGTGTGACAGATTCACCATGTGATTTAGAATGACCCTGATGTCTGACCAGAGAGTCCAAGCCAAATGCATGTGTTCTTGGTGGGATGGCATTGACTTAAAATTTCCAAAAGGGGGATACACATAAATGTGATAAATGGCGTGTACAAAGAAGCATGCAAACAACTTTGTAGCACTAATTTTAAAAACCTTTAATAATGACACTGTAGTGACATGCCATAGTTCACGGTAACTCCAATCGAACGTGCAAAGAAGCGGAGAATCAGGTCAGCGCGAAGCGTATAAAAAACCTGAGTTCTTTAAGAATGTTGACCACTCCGCCTTAAACTTTTCTTTTAGTTTGTTCTAGTGGATGAGCCGTACTTTCCATGAGTCCATAGCGTCCAGTTTTTAAATTCATGAAAAACATGTTTCATAGTTTTTAAGGTCTTTTAATGTTATAAAAAACATATTTTCCACAAAACAATAGCAGGTCACAAAGAATATGTTTTAGGCGTGTAGAATTAAAGACCGGTTTAATGTCATCTTGCATTATTTATTAGTTCGTATTCCATTTGTTTAGGCATGTAAACTTGTAAACTAGTAAACAAACAAGCATGTAGGAACATAATAAATAAGATAACATTAAATTAAAACGAGTAACAAGTAATTATCCGAGTTCTCTTCGAGTCTTCCCCAATTGGAGAACTATAAGACCCTCACTAGGTTTTCATCAAGTGCCTAAATCGCCCCATTCATCACAAATTAATGTGATTAAGTAGGTCTTATAGCCGGAATTTAGGAAACAAATCAAACTAGCAATTTAAAAAATCTAATTTTCATTAAAAATAAAAATATTTAGTTTCTAAAAATAAAATATTTATAAGATCTTTTAAATAATTAGAAATATTTTATGATCCTAAATTTATTAAATTAAAAGAAGAAACAAATATGGCGAAATTAACAATTAATTATTTTCTTCTTTTAATTCTTTATTAACTATTAATAATTATCTTGCAAGATCTAGCAATTTTCTTTATTAGATAATAGTAAAGATTTGCATATCTTTACTATATTTACAATAAAATAATAATAAAGAAAAATAATCGCAGCTTAATAATAAAAATCAAATCTAGGCGTATAACAAGGCGTAAAATTCGATTTTTAAGCGTGTAACCCTAGATGCCAAAACGAGTTAGCTCTGATACCACTGTTGGGATTTATTAAATCTAGCTAACCAATTTAGCTATGAGTGCACAACGGATGGATCTAGTTATGACAAGTAGGTTAACACATATTAAATAAAGAAATCATACATTTTGCGATTATTCTTGAATACAAAAAGCGTCTAAACAAACGCCTCTACGGTTGCTCACACAAACACGCCAGTCAAGTATGTAAGAATTGCTAGTCTTACCCTCACGATCAAACACCCACGTGTTATTCAAAACCAAACGCACGCCTTGCGTTCCCTTTTGAAGTCTAACCAATATAACAAACCATAATTAGGGTTTATATTAATAAAACCCTAATTCGTCACCTTTGAGGAATCACCAAATAACCATCACGCGTACCTTGATTTGTCAAGCAGGGAGATCAAGTGAAAACGAAAAACCAAAGAACCCTAAAAGGGTGTTTGGTTGAATTCGGTTATGGGGAGAGAACCGAAATTCCTTTAGGGAATTCGATTAGGGTTTTAGGAGAGGAGAGAGAGCACCAAAACTTAGGTGATTAGAGAATGAATGAATTAAAGAATGAGGGATATGGGGTGTGTTTATATAGGCACCCCAATACTCTAAATCTTGTAGGAAAAGATTAGTATAATTACTATAATTAAAAACAAATCTTTCTCCTTCCTTTTCTCCTCTCTATAACCGGCCACAAACACCCCTTCTAGAACCTTTGTGGGTTTCGGCCAAACAAGGGGATCCACAAGGTTCGGGTTTTGTCCAGTTTAGTCCCTCGGTTCTATATTTAGAATATATTACATAATTAATTAAACAAGTAATTAATTAAATAACTATTTAAATATAAATCATGAAGTAAACCATACTCTTCGTATTTAACGTGTGTGCCCCCAATAGGCTCACGTATTTCTAACGTATAACTTGCGGAACCGACTACCAAATTCCAACATATGCATCAAAATTTTCTAAAAAGGTATTCAAAGTCATTTGTTTAGTGGTATATGAGAAATCTATCTATCTAAAAGTTGTGGGTTCAAGTCTCATAAAAAACATTGTAAGGTATTACGTATGAGATATGTAGTATATGAGTAATCAATTAGCATGTGTGTTTGTTTGGTCATTTGTGTGGTACAGGGATCAGGGAGTCTTATTCTTTTGTGGGCCTTGTCTCTAATGTATGTGTGGTATTCATTTCTTCGAATGGTCTTAGGATTGTGTTGGATTCTTTGTTTTTATGGGTCTCTTTCTCATTTTAATTGGCTTGATTAATTGAGAAATTTTCTTTTTCCCTTTTAGTGGGTTTAAATACGTCGCCTTAAAAAAAAGAGTAATCAACATTAAATATCAACATTTATTCTGTACATATATTTTTTTTCTTTTTCAACGGCTACTCTATATAAGAAGGGTGATGGGGTGCAAGAACTAAACAAACTCAAACCAAAAACAAACCAGAGTACATGATGGGTGGAAATTATGGAAACACAAACTCACATACTTACAAGATGATTCCTAGCATAAAGTTTACGAAACTTTTCATCAATGGAGATTTTGTGGATTCCATTTCAGGTTCGTGTTCATGTAAATTTTTTAAAATTCAAGTATTTTGAACATAATTATTTCTTGTTTAAGTGGTTGAAACTTCTAAAACTCACATACTTACATGGAAAACCATGACATAAAGAAGTAAAAATGCTGTATCAAAACGAATTATACAAAAGAGGCCCAGGAACTGAAAATGATAACAAGTTGCAGGTTTATAAGTTAGCTTTTCTGAATTTATCTTTTAAATAAACTTGAGATTACAGTTTTTTAGAAAGAAGGTTAATTATATTTGTGTATCAAAGTATCAAGCAATGAAAGTTTTATAAATAAGTACCTACATACATCCAGAATTTTTTGTCAAAGGTTATCTAAGTTCAAACGTTCTTTCTTAAAATATTCATGATTCTCATTCGTTGCATTGCATGGACCTTTTTATAAAATATATCCAAAAATCTCATTAAAGTTTGATTTAGTATATTCCCTACAAATCTCTTATGAGTCCACCTTTACAGTTTCTTAAAATTAAAGTATTTTCTCATTCTTTAATTGTAAATGCAAACGATGCCCTTAGCTAAGCATAATTAGTTAGTATGTTTATCATAAAAGATGAAATCCTACTTAACTAGGAATGAATTATTCTCTACATCGGTTGTACACAAACAACACTAATGTGTTAAAGTAATTCATAAACATTGGTTTTAAACAGTCATCTAATCACTCTTAATTAGATATGTTGTTGTTACTCCTTGCTCTTGTGCACAATAAACAACTAGTCTCATACCGATACACAATATAAATATACATGAGAATCCCAATTTTTTTTGTTAAAGAACATATGGTTTTTCATCCATGTATTAAATTATCTCAAGTGAAATATATCATTTAAGACTTGCTTCAATGATCATTGCATGTGTAGAACATTATTTTACGCAATTTTATTTTATTAAACATTTATTCCAAGATTGTTTGTTTTATTTCCTAAATTCTCAAGTGAAGTTTCATTCTAATCTCAGTTTAACATCTACGTTAGATGTATATCACCTTCATATGTTACATAGCAAACTTATGAATTTTAGGTAAAACATAGCGCTCCCGAACTGATGTCCAGATGGACTCAAGTTATCTTAAATTAATCAGAATCCATATTATGATTATACTAAGATTTTACTCCTAATGCATGATTCATTCCCTACATGAATTCTATTATCTTGTATACTTATACAGATTATATAAAACCACCTAAAACCCTTTTTTGATTTTATTATTAGACCAAAAAAAACACTGTTTCTATTCGCAAAAGTAATCATAAAGACAAGAGTTATAAAACAAAATTGTCCATATTACAAATAAGAAACATAACCATTTTGATTTACACATCGTCCTCAGCAATGTAATCTCATTAAGGAAATAGGTTAAATGATCCTTAATCGCCTATAACAGATTTAAAAAATCTGATGAGATAGTTATCTTTATAGAATTAATGCGTGGTAGAAAAGTAAGATTTAATTAAGTCATTTGCTTGAGTAAGATTCAAAACTTATTATCATCAGTCTAGCATTAATATGTTATACAATCTTGTTCCTTATGAGCCTTCTTCAAAAAAACTCAAATACTCACCATTAACATTTTAACTGTTGTTGCTAAAAGACGCAATCAAGCTCAAAACTTTGATTGCCTTTTAAGGACTGCATCTTGTCATTCATAGTTCAAGATTTTTTATCAATTCAAGATGTGATAATTCATTTTATTAGTTAGCAGGCTTATTATGACCCTCTAACTAATATTCCTCACATTAAATATAATAAAATATCATTCAAGTGATGAGGCATCCATGCGGATTTATGAATGAGAGTTACATTATACTTTTGTTTTGACATTTTCATGTTTAACCTTAGTATGACATTCACATATGGATTTAGAAGTCACGTATTTGTCTTGAATCACTTCAAGATTTGTAGATGCTCCCACTTACTTTTGTAAATAGAGAAAATTCTCTAAATACTAAGTATTTAAGCAACAATGAATTGTTCTTAATTGGGAAAAACAAAACACATATTAAGTTCTCATATCTAGTTTGTTAATAATATTCTTCATAAGATTTTAACAAATTTCAAAACTTTAATCAAGGCATAATGGGATTCCTTCCAAGAACCCTAATTAGGGTTTATAGCAAAACCCTAATTCTTATATCACCCTTTAACTGAAAATCGTAGTAAAGGTTTGTGTTACGTCAAGCTAGGAGGAACACCAAAACTAAAATCTTCAAGCTAGGAAATGTAGAAAAATCAAAAACCCAAAATGTTTTAGCGTTCGATTAGTTTGAGTAGAAAAACCAAAAATCCCTAAGGGTTTATGGGTTTCAGTCGTGGGTTGTCTTGAATACCTTATAGGTTTAAACTATATTGAGTGTATCCAAGACACACACAATTTTCTAACCTTGATTGATTTTGGAGGTAGAGCAATTAAAGCTATCATGAATCAAACAATATGAATATAGTTTGTTTCAACCTATTAGACATACCATAAAAATGTAGTATTCTATAAGTATTGGAATTATGAGACTTTATCAGAATTCCATAGATAACTTAATTCTCTTTGGATTAAATACTTGTCAATTAGATCGAGCCAAATTGCATATTCAGTATTTTAGAACCAAGTGCATGCTTTAGTGTATAAATTTTATTTTAATAATCAAGAACCAATTTCACATGGTTCACATAAGACAGAGACAGTTCGAGATTATATGGTTAATATATTTACAAGAAAACAGAACATGTCAAGTATACATTATAAGTCTTTGAATAATTCAAGGACCTCATGTTTATGTGTTTACAAGAAGACATAACAATTTTACTACATACTTTATGTTATAAGTCATTGATTAATTCAAGGACTTCCTAATTATGTCTTAACTAGAAAACATAATTATAGTAACTAAAGTAGTTATGAACACAATCTCTTGAGTTCAATATCATATTCAAGTAATTTCATACTCCAATTATGATTATTATTTTAACCACAATTATATTGCCTAAAACAGTATCATAATGTTAAATATCTTTACATTATTATCATACTTTTGAATCATTAGGACCCCCTGAACAAAACATCGTTGTTTAAGGTCCTATAGAATTGATTAGCTTTCTTACCATTGCGTCAAGAAAAACCAATAATACGTTGTTCCTTGCCCACACTTTGAGATTTCTCCCACTTGTGTAAGGTACAACATCATATTATGAAGACAAACAACACAACATGTGCTTGATTGTGTAAACAATATGATGATGTCATAGATATTACAAGTAGATTTAGAACCATAACATTTAATAAGGAATTATGGATTATTATTATATAGATAACGTTTCGGAAAGCGACATCGAAAAAGCAACTGGTTATCCATAAAATAAAATGCAATTTTCCTATGCCATTTGTTAGATTCATCAATTGTGGCATTTTCAATTAAACAGGCTAAACCTCCAGAAGGAACAATGTTCTCTGGATTGAAACTGTACATATTGTTTTGTCTGGGGATTCTAAGTAAGACTTGATTTTCATCAGGTAACTTAAATTCAGAAAACAAAACAAGACATTCAAAGTCAGTGAAAAGAACCTTGTTCTTCTTGTCACGCATCTGTGACACAGAAAAGAGATTGAAATACTGTAGTTCTTTCACAAAGCACACATCCTCAAAATCTAACTTTCCTCTTTTTTTATTTCCCCTTTACCAGTTAGTAACCTTTACATTCCTCCAAAAGCAACAGGCCACCATTAAAGTCTTGATATCAGCACAGGTAGGCCAGTTTCCTAGTCAGTTCCTGAACATCCACTACAACAATACCCAGTTGTTCTTTAAAGCTCTATTGGATAATCAGGCACACTAAATAAAAGAATTAAGATTCACTTAGGGACCACAAGCCTTTTTGGCTGAGTCTGCATAGATCTTTGAAATGAAACAATTTCTAAAGACTTGATCCACCATTTTATTTGGAACTTGGTTCCAGTAAATGTCCTTTTTGGGTCTTCCAATTACAACATGCTGAGGAGACTTAACAGCAGTTACCCTTATTTTCCCTTAATAGCACTAGAAGCATCGCATTTACCATCAGCAGTTAAATAACCTTTTGTTTTGAAAAATTTGTTTCGACATTGTTGTTGTTCCTATTAATTGACTTTCCTAAAAGGTGAAACAGATTTTATGAAAGCCAGCTTTTGTCTACATTTATTTACAATAGGATAACATATTAATTTTCCTGAGCAGGCAGAATTGGTAAGCCTTGCTGTAAAATTATGCCCTAGCAATAGTAAACTGTGTATAGTGACCGCTAGTTCTCGCAGTATTAAACTGGAATCTTTCCATTCAGTTAGTAACTTGCTTTGTGGAACAAATTGTTTAAATGATTTCATTCTTTGCACATTATTCTCATACTGGCCTAATCTCCATTGACTAACCCCCTTTACTTAACCGTTTATGTATACTCAGCTTGTTTAGCCATCCTTATTCTCTGAAAATCATAATCTCTTACAAATGGCTAAAACTATCCACATAACAAAACATGCCTTTTTGGATAAACCCAAAACCCAAACCTCGTTTTTAGACATTAAACCACTAACAAACCAGTATGTCTGTTAAGGACTCTGCAATGCATGTTTTTTTGTTCAATAACATTGCCTAAGGAGTATTTACATGCTATCATAACAATAAAAGCAAAACTAGTATTTCGCTGTTCTTTTGTGGTAGAGACACATGTTCATCTTCACTATCTGATTCTACTCCGCAATGATAGGACATCATACCCAAACTTTAGTTCACATACTAGCTTTAAGGTTCAGTGACAACTGGTACATGCATAGATTCATGAGTTTTATCACTACAATTGATTCATAAAATTTAAACCACTGCTTGCGAGCATCAATTCACTAGGGTTTAGATTGCCTTTGGACCATATGTACATCGTGATCATCAATTCTTTTATATGTCCAGAAGGATGTAAATCCCTGGACATGAAGGGGAAGCCATCATGCATCCCCACTCATTCTATCATTTACAAGATTATTTCCTGTTTCAATTGTTCTACTAACAAACATACTTTGGAAAACTTCATTCTCATAACTTAAAACACCTTTATTCAATTGATCACCATACCCAAGCCTAGCCTTATCCCTAGCACTCATATGACTATTTAGCAAAATATTAAGATTTTAAGAAAGTTTTGTGCATTTTTTACATTAAGCTTTAAATCTTCTTTTTTCTTTTTCAAGCTTCTGCCAATAGTTTCTTATGGTATGTAAGGACATCATTTTATCATCTAAGCATGCTTACATAAACCTTACTTTTCCTCATTCCAAAGTTGACTTTGGATGACAACTAATTGTGCTATCAACTTTCTTTAAAGCTTGAGTATATGCCTGTAATTCTATAACTGGCATCTCCAATTGTTCCCCTCTGTTCATCATACCAAAAAAATTTTTTTTTTTAAGATTTAAACATAAAACTCTTTTACATTCATTGAAAAGAAGTTACTCTCTGTGTCATGAAACCTGAACTGTTGCAAGCCATGAAAGCATAGTTCTCCTGTTCATCTTCTGAGTGACTGGTCCAATCAACACATTCTCCATCAAGAGTCACCAAAGCTTTAGAGTCCTCCTGTTTACCAGATCTTCTCCCATTGTCTTTTTCCTTATTCCCAGTGTTCCAAGCATCTCTTCTCCTACTATCTTGATTCCTTGGATTTGCATTCTCTAGCAAAATGCCATGTCTTGTGACAACTATAGCACTTGACTTTGGTTTTGTCAAACCCAACCGGTTCCTTGGCATCAAATTGTACTTTCTACATGTTCTTTTTGTAGAACTTTTTTCAATTCTCATTAAAACTCATGGCCACCTGCCATTAGGTGGGGGGGGGGGGGTGGGGGGTCATGGCTGTGAGTCTAAATCATACTCATCATTTGTTTCCAGATCCTCATGATTCAATTATGGTAACTGGATTGATTGTTGCAAGTAAGGAGTAAAGATGAAGTATGTCATTTTATGATTTATGACCAGAAGAATTAGAAACACCATAAGCTTACTAACATCATTAAACTGCTAGTGTTCTCAGTAAATGAATGCCACATTCGCTGTAGAGGATGCTGGCAAGCAGCTTTTACATCAGACCAAAGACTCTAAGATTATTATCCAGATCACAAAATTGAAGACTGCAACTCCTAGGCTTGTCCCCATATAAAGAAACCTAAGACCAGCAGAAGTAAGACCTAAGGAACTTCTGATTTGCATCTTTCATTGAAACCGCCTGCACCATAATCGTAGTTGACTCCAGAAGACCTCTGAAACCTATCATAGCCGTTATTACCCTTCCTGAGTTGATACAGAGAAGCCTTCAACTGTTTGCTTTAGAATATGACTTGCTCATCCTCTTTGATCATATTTCCACCAAATCTAATTTAATGATCTTTCCACAACTCTTTACATCAGTCATTTTATAAAATTTAGCAAATATCCTCTAGTAAAGCCATAAGCAAAGATCCTTCTTTTTCTTTCTCTTTTCTCTTCTAAAATTTTCTTCTGCAGTCTTAGGAAGGCTGAACCTTTTAATTTAACCATTTGTATCATTAGACACTCACAGGAAATTTCCCTTTGAATAGACTGCCCAGATAGGATAGTCTGTATGGCCAAATAATGTTCCATTTTTATAGTCCCAAATGGATATTCTCCCTCTTGAGAATTGGAGAGTTGATGGTTGAAACATGATGCGAGTTTTTGTGTTGGGGTTTGTGATGTGGTGGTGGAGGTGTGGATTTATCAACTCGATCCAGCCATCTGAAATTGCTTTGTAAGAGTAGAGGTTATAACTGGTGTTTTGTTCTTCTACTCAGAGTTTCTCTACAGGCTTTGATAACCACTTGTGGATCCTTGAAATATAGATCTTATTACCTTTTAAGTTTGTACTAATATGAAAGATTCCACACAAACTACAGGAGAAACAAATGATAATAAACACTATAAGTTATGCGGAATCTAACTTATAATGCAAAGAAGAACAATGAATATTGATAACTAAGCTTTTATATTGATTGCTAATTATGAGATTAACAATAAACTCATATCTCTAACTATGTCGTAAGGGTTCCTTTTATACACCAAGGAAAACCCTAATCTTGGCTTACAAAACGCGTAGAAGATAATGCATATCTTTTCCTATAATATCTCATGCATATCTCTTAAACGTACTAAACTATTTATACAACCGGTACTAACTATCTGACAGTACTTAAACATTTTGTACTGTCAGTACTAACCATTACTAAAGCGACTAAGTAAAAAACTGACTGTTGGGATTTATTAAATCTAGCTAACCAATTTAGCTACGAGTGCGCAGCGGATGGATCTAGTTATGGCAAGTAGGTTAACACATATTAAATAAGGAAAGCGTACCTTTTGCGATTATTCTTGAATACAATAAGCGTCTAAAATAAAACGCCTCTACGGTTGCTCACACAAACACGTCAAGCAAGTATGTAAGAATTTGCTAGTCTTGTCTTCACGATCAAACACCAAGTGTAATATCAAAACCAAACACACGCCTTGTGTTTCTTTTGTAGTCGAACCAATCAAACAAACCCTAATTAGGGTTAATATAAATAAAACCCTAATTCGTCACCTTTGAGGAATCACCAATAAACCACCACGCGTACCTTGAATTAGTCAAGCAAGGAGATCAAGTAAAAGTGGATAACCAAAAATCTAAGAAGTTGTTTGGTTGAATTCGGTTATGGGAGAGAATCGAAATTCCTATGGGGAATTCGGTTGAGGGTTTTTGAGAGAAGGGAGAGAGCACCAAAACTTTAGGTGTTTAGAGAATGGATGAATGAAGAATGAGGGATATGGGGTGTGTTTATATAGGCACCCCAATAACCCTAAAACTTGTAGGAAAAGAATAGTATAATTACTATAATTAAAACTAAATCTTTCTCCTTCCTTTTCTCCCTCTATAACCGGCCACAAACACCCCCTCTACACCTTTGTGGGTTTTGGCCAAAACAAGGAGATCCACAGGGTTCGGGTTTTGTCCAGTTTGGTCCCTTGGTTCTATATTTAGAATATATTACATAATTAATTAAACAAGTAATTAATTAAATAACTATTTAAATATAAATCGTGAAGTAAACCATACTCTTCGTATTTAACGTGTGTGCCCCCAATAGGCTCACGTATTTCTAACGTATAACTTGCGGAACCGACTACCATATTCCAACATATGCATCAAAATTTTCTAAAAAAGTATTCAAAGCCATTTGTTTAGTGGTATATGAGAAATCTATCTATCTAAAAGTTGTGGATTCAAGTCTCATAAAAAACATTGTAAGGTATTACGTATGAGATATGTAGTATAAGATTAGAAAGTTGTCGTTTAAAAAAAAAACTATCAAAAGAGTAATCAATTAGCATGTGTGTTTGTTTGGTCATTTGTGTGGTACAGGGATCATGGGAGTCTTATTCTTTTGTGGGCCTTGTCTCTAATGTATGTGTGGTATTCATTTCATTCGAATGGTCTTAGGATTGTTGTTGTGATCTTTGTTTTTATGGGTCTCTTTCTCATTTTAATTGGCTTGATTAATTGAGAAATTTTCTTTTTCCCTTTTAGTGGGTTTAAATATGTCGCCTTAAAAAAAAGAGTAATCAACATTAAATATCAACATTTATTCTGTACATATATTTTTTTTCTTTTTCAACGGCTACTCTATATAAGAAGAAGGGTGATGGGGTGCAAGAACTAAACAAACTCAAACAAAAAACATACCAGAGTACATGATGGGTGGAAATTATGGAAACACAGACTCACATACTTACAAGATGATTCCTAGCATAAAGTTTACGAAACTTTTCATCAATGGAGATTTTGTGGATTCCATTTCAGGTTCGTGTTCATGTAAATTTTTTAAAATTCAAGTATTTTGAACATAATAATTTCTTGTTTAAGTGGTTGAAACTTTTAAAACTCACATACTTACATAGAAAACCATGACATAAAGAAGTAAAAATGCTGTATCAAAACGAATTATACAAAAGAGGCCCCGGAACTGAAAATGATAACAAGTTGCACTTTTATAAGTTAGCTTTTCTGAATTTATCTTTCAAATAAACTTGAGATTACAGTTTTGTAGAAAGAAGGTTAATTATATTTGTGTATCAAAGTATCAAGCAATGAAAGTTTTATAAATAAGTACCTACATCCAGAATTTTCTGTCAAACGTTATCTAAGTTCAAACGTTCTTTCGTAAAATATCCAAAATTCTCATTCGTTGCATTGCATGGACCTTTTTATAAAATATATCCAAAAATCTCATTAAAGTTTGATTTAGTATATTCCCTTCTGAATACGAATGACCATGGAAACCATGTTTTTCACTCTCTATGTCTTCAGTTAATTTGGTTAAAAATAAATAAATAATAGCGTGATAGGGGGAGAACAAATTACTAGTTTTGTAGTGAACACAATCATTTCTTAATAACATTAGTGGGAAGTTATTAGCTGAATCTATATGGCTAGGTTAGATTGGGCTAGCATAATAAAAATTAAAATAGCATAATATAATCATTTTGTAAAAGATTAGATATCGGTAACTTTTAAAATACAAGTAATACCACCTTTCTTAACTTTATAAATTTTTTTATTTTTATAAATTTGTTTTTATTATAAAACTGCAAAACAGAAAATACAAAATTAAAAATATAAAGTTTAACAATTCAAAAATAGTAAAACACAAAAGTACATATCATAAAACCATAAAAAAAATTGTCTTATCATGTTAATAAAGTGTGTAAAACTATAAAAAAAAATATGTAACATAAAATATAAAATTTGACAAAGACAAAAAATACGAAATAATAAATCATAAAAAACTGTAATATGCTATGAATAAAGCGGGTAACACTTCTTAAGTGTTGGTATTAGGAATAAAATTAAAGAAAAAATCACTAATTTTCTGCAAAGTAAAAGGAAACAGAAAATGAGAGCAAGTTTTTATGAAATAAAAACATGTCACAACATATATAATACAAATTAAAAAAATCACTTAAAAGTTAAATTTCTTATCTAATGAAATAGAATGCGAACCTATAAACAATAGGGACCCGATCACATAAAAAGTGACTTAATTATAAAAAATATAGCAAACGTCTATTTAACAGAGTTAGTCAGGGGGCTCTTCGTTATGCGAGGGTCTCAAGTTCAAGTCTCCTCATGATGATTTCCTTCTGTAAACGAATGGAGTGGGTTCCCACTAACTACACTAATTATATCTGTACTAACTCAGTCGGTTTATAAAAAATATTTTTTTTATATAAAAAATATAAAATTAAACTTCATTGTTTATACCTTTTAATACAAATCTCATTTATCTTTTTTCCCCTTTATATTCCTTCTCTTTTTTTAGCAATTAGTTATCACTATTTTCATTCTAATTTTTTTCAATCATGGTCTAATACTTCAACTTAAGATTTAATCACTTCAATACATGATTAATTATATTAATTCAAAGAACTGATTTTTTTTCATTCGGGACCTAATATTTTCAATTCGAGGTAGTTTTTTTCCCCAAGTTTTATCACAAATTCAGATAAATAAACTACAACTTTTGGTCAATATTGTAAAAATTTATTACTACTATCTAATAACCTATTTATTAACACGAGTACGCAACGGATATATATACATATGATGTGAGTAATTAACATAAAACAATAACCCAAAAGCGTATCTTTTTAGCTTCTTGATTCTGAAACCCAACCAAATCACCAAAGAAGGTGATCTCTATAGCTAGTCCACACTATACGTCTTTGATTTTACTACGCGAATGCTAATTCTTGAATCATGAAAACAAACTAAACACTTTTATTTGTTCTTGACCAAAAATCAAATCGAAACCCTTAGGGTTTTATGTATTCGACCGGCCAAGACAAAGAGGAAGAGAAGAAGAGAAGTTTAGCTTGTCTAGGTTTTCAAAAAGCACCAAATAATGAATTAGGGAATTCACTATATAGCCTTAATAACTTGGTGGACAAGTTTGAACTCCTAAACCTTCCTAATCCCCTTAGGTCGGCCGAAATTCACAAGATAGGTCCTCCATCTTTGGATTTTGGTCTTTGGTAATTAATATGTACAATACACATTAATTAGAATGTCTAACGTCGGTTATTCGTAACTTGGACAAACTAACGACCGTTTAGTAAATCGTGATATATATATATATATATATATATAGTACGGATCCGGTGAGAAGAAAAACTATAATGAGCAGAATAAGAAAGATTTCTAGCCACACATTTTAAATATGAGTGATAATTTTAATGGGAGATGCATCCATTTTTGTAGGTGCATCTTAAATGTGTGGTTGTGGTTTCTTCTAATCATTCTCATTTTAAGTTTTCTTTTTATTTGATCTTAACACTCTCTATCTCTCTCTCTCTCTCTCTCTATATATATATATATATATATAATTAATATAATACACTTAATATATTAGTCACATTAAATATTAACTAATATAATTAATATAATACATTGACTATATTAATTACATTATTAACGTAGTATCTCGGTATATACGTGTGTGACCCCATAGACTCACGTATCTCTAGCCATATAAATATATATATGATATGAGCACTTCCCAATAGCTCCCACTTGCGAAAGTCATGGTTACATAATAAACTATACTAACATTGGTAAGCGTCTAACAACACTCTAATGCTTCCAAAAATACCCGAGTGTAGTTTTGTAAACGTCTCAGTATAAATGGTTCATTCTTATTCATCAATTTGTTACAAATACGGAGTTAAAAAATAGATATAAATCAAAGTCATTCTATAATTTAACTATTCTGTTTCTCGTTATTGAAATTGAACTAGATTACCAAATGGAACAAGATTCATCTTGACTACGCTTTGGGCATGACCATGCAAACATCTGATCAACTCAACGAGGAGCCCAGTTAGTATCTAACTCCCTAACACGTGGAGGAACAAATTCTATTTTAACTACAAGTGTCATTCATTTGCTTCACAACACTTTTGAAAGTAGTTTTTATAACCACCTTATTCAGGGTAGCGTTTAACTAGAATCAATAAATGCCATCCACACATGCAAGACCTGCTTGCATGTCAAGTCTGAAGATGAGCAAAAACTCTACCACATAAAGTGAGTTCACACAAGTTGAAGTAATCCAATATTAAACACCATTGAATAACATATGAGTTTGGCATACACATCTTTAATATTCAACATAATATTACCAATCGCTTACATTTGTCTTAATTCAACAACACTCTTGTGTCGTTGAATGACAATGGACAAGTTTAGAATGCAACAAGTCATTCATGGATTTAAACGTGTAAATACAAGACACAATTATTATAAAATAAAAACAATAATACCAAGTATATTAAATAATTGAAAAGATAATAATCGTTTTACATCCCTTTATCCAAATACTAAAAATAAAACATAGATCTACATGAGACTACTAGTAGGACGAAGTCCAATACTCCTAGCATGTTCAGTATGCTTGGTCAACGACAATGGCTTTGTAAAAGGATCAGCTATGTTGTCATTTATGTAAACTTTGTTAAGGACAATTTCACCCATCTCGATAACTTTTTAAATGTAGTGATATTTCCTTTGATAATGTCTTGCACCCTTCATAATTTCGGGTTCATTGGCGATGGCTATTGCGCCCGTATTGTCGCATAACATCTCCATAGGTTCTTTATTGGTTGGAACGACACTTCTAAGTCCATCAATAAACTTCTTCATCCAAACAGTTTCCATTGCATCTTCCAAAGCAACTATGTACTCAACTTCTGTAGAAGACATCGCTACAGTGCTTTGTTTAGCACTTTTCCAGTCTACGGCTCCTCCATTAAGTATGAAAACATATCTCGATTGGGATTTAGTATCGTTTTTGTCGGTCTGGAATCCAACATCAATATAGCAAGTAACTCTGAGCTCATTTCCAAGGTTGTCCTCATAAACAAGAACCATATCTTTAGTATTCCTCAAATACTTAAGAATAGTTTTAACAACAGTCTAGTGTAATTTACCAAGAGTTTGCTAAAATCGACTACATAAGTTTTGCGCGAACGCAACATCAGGTCTAGTGCATCTCACTGCATACATAATAGATCTTATAACCGAGACATAATGAACTCTTTGCATGCGTTTCACCTCTCCATGTGTAGAAGCACCTTGAGCCTTGCTCAAGTTAGGTTTCTCTTGCATTGGAATATGTCCACGCTTAGAATTTTCCATCTTAAATCTCTTTAAGATTTTGTCAAGATAAGCACTTTGACTAAGAGCAATTAACCGCTTTGATCTATCTCTTGTGATCGTGATTCTAAGGATGTATGTTGTTTCTCTTAAGTCTTTCATAGAAAAACATTTACCAAGCCAGGATTTTATATCTTGTAGCATTGGAATCTATGATTAATATGTCATCGACATATAAAACTAAGAATGCAACATTACTCCCACTAGCTTTTAGATATACACATGGCTCATTAAGATTTTGTGTGAAACCAACTTTCTTGATTTCCTCATCAAATCTCTTACTCTAGCTTTTAGATATTTGCTTTAATCTATAAATAGATCGTTGTAGCATACTTTTGTGGGATGTAAAGATTGAAAGTTATATGTATTTTAAAGGTATCATGAGAATCTAATGAAGTAAAATGACTTTTTATTGATTTCATAATGAGAATCTAATGGGACGCTAAATGTGATGAACAAGTAGGGTTGCTCGCGCTTCGCTGCGGGACGGTCGACGGGCGTCAATTTTGGTTATCCATTTGCATTCTTGTTGTTTCAGGTGTGATTGTTATGTCATGTATGATCAAATGGATGCAATGAATAGAGGTTTAGAGATGTAAGTTAAAATACTGTAAAAACAACCATATATTTGCTATCAAAAAAGCCATATTTCTGCACCAATATATGCACCAAAAGCGCTGTAAAAACAACATAAGTGCTGTAAAAGGCAGCAAACAAAGGCTGTAAAAAACGGCACACAACATATCTATAATATTTTTGTCCAAACAGCTCGAATTCTGCTGTAAAAACAGCAGTTAAAACAGCGCTCAAAAGCTGGAAAAAAACTACATATAGATGTCGTAAAAAGGGTAGATAAAAATTAATCATCAGATAGACATCGTTGTTGTTAATGTCGAAATGGTAAAGGATTTACATAATCTAGTTGCCATTCACTTGTATTGTCACAAACCCAAAGCCAAGGAGCATGATATTCTTCGCCACTTCTCTCATCCTTTCAGTTGATGCCATAGATGATCCACCAAACTCGATTGGCACGTCGCATATATTTATCTGTGCACAGAAAAAAGAACAAAGTGGTGCTACAGATTAACGCTGCAAGTTGATCTGACCACACCTTAAATTGCTGCTGCAGAAAACAAATGCAGCAGCCATAGCCAAACACCCTTTGCAGTTGCACTTTCATATATTAACTCGGTCAAGTTTTTTGATTTATTTATCCACTAAGCATATATTTAGGCATCATATTGAACGTAAAAAAACTAAACATACTTTCCTAAATCAATATTTAGTGATAAGTTTTTATCTATTTCTATAAATGGAATTAATATCAAGAATATGTTCATGGGTAGTCGCATATCATATCGATTATTTTAGACCAAAATATGTTAAAACATATTCGTCTGCAAGTACATTAGCTAGAATTCAGAAAGGCAGCATGGTCACAGTGAAAGGTCTAACGTACCTCAACATCAGTCAATGCACGGCTCCATCACATCATGCAGTCCAGGCACTGTGTGATATGGTTCAACATTAGCTAGAATTCCAACTATTATAAATTTAGCATCATCATCAACACAATTTGTGTTGTTTATGGTTCAACAATCAGAGGTGATTCTGATATCATACGCCTGTCTCCAAGGGATCGTGTCACAGCAAGTTCACCATTTAGGTACCCATAGTCAAAGTAAATTGCATTCCATCTCCTTTCCTAGAAATAACCATACCACAGTCAATATATGTCTCCCAAGTATTAAAACAGTCAATGTCGTGGTTCCACAATAATCACTAAGAAAACTAACATCGTGGATCTTAATATATAATCTTCGTACCTATGATCTATCTGAATCTCAACAACTTCGCCTTCGATAAACTCAGCCTCTTCCTTAAGCTTGACACCAATAGAATTCCTAAAACTTTTCATATAACGGCCTGCAAAGTGTTTAATGTATGTCAATATGTTGCATTTCTATTTTCAGAACATATAGCAGCCACACCGGCAATTGTGTCCGCGACATCCCACTCACACGCATGTGCCAGGTTATAATCGCTTCTTTTAGAAAGAAAAAGATTCAGGTGCCATCAGATAGTTCACTCTTATACCGGACTTCAGATGTTAATTTTTCAGTATCTAGAAGTCGCAAGGTCAATCACACATTAGATTTCTTGTAACTCATGATCTTTAGATTTCTAAGTAAGGTTTCATTTACCTTTTTTTTAACTCTCTCAAAAAAAGAACCTGATTCAATTTAATTGGCCTTCTTACCAATAGGTAAGCGAAAAAAAATTTAGTTCCCTTCACCACTCAGATAATTTGGTTGTTTAGGTGTACCTGCTGGCGTGCTCGTTTAAGCTTCGGCTCAAGATGCGTAAGCTTAATTCTACTACTTTCCAACTCTTGAATATATGCCTGCATTAATAACAAAACCTAATTAAGGAAAACCATCACACACATACGCGCATATTGCAAAAAAAGTAGGTACCTTTTGTTAGCCTTAAAATATGTCGACTTATACGGAATTACATTAGTTTACTTAAGGCGTGACACTTAGGGACTAATAATGTCAAGTTAGGATAGATGTATGTGTCATACCCCTATTAACCCCCTCCATACTTCCATGGAGGGGTGAGGATTCATTGTATCTCATTAAGTGTGTGTGTTTCTCTCTCTAGAAAACACACACATATTTCTCTTTCTCTCTCTATTAATCTAACATGGCTATCTTTCACTTTTATCCTCTCCGACCTCCGGATCGTATGTTTTAGGCTAAATTTTTATGGGTAACAAATGGTAGCAGAGCCTAGGATTCGTGATGATGGGTTGCTTATTGGAGTGTTGTTAGTGGCTTAATAAGTCAACTTGTGGCTTATTTTTAAGCCAAAACCCACATGTTTGTTTGGTTGGTGATTATTTTGTACAAAAGCTTGAAAATTTCTTCTCTCTAATGTTTCTAGCTCATTTGTAAAAGTTGTTTGTGGTTTTTCAAAGCTTATTACGCAAGATCTTTAAGCTTTATTCTCAACAAAAGTGAAAAAAAAATTCGTCTCAAAAATCAAAAAGTTTGCATTTTTTTGTTAAGACTTTCTTAGATTTGCTTAGTTTTGCAAAAGAAATAATCTAAAAGTGTCAAAAAATGTGTCTTTTTCGTATTTGAAAATTTGTACTTTTTACACTAGGTGATTTATACCAGTTTTTACACGAGGCGATTTATACGCTTTTATGCTTAGGCGATTTATACACGTTTTGGCTTAGGCGATTTATACCATTTGCATTGGGCGATTTATACCATTTGCATTGGGCGATTTATACACATTTTGGCTTAGGCGATTTATACCATTTGTACTGGGCGATTTATACCATTTGTATTGGGCGATTTATACACTTTGTCCTAGGCGATTTATACCATTTTTGGTTCTATTAGGCGATTTAAACCATTTTGGACAAATTCATCGAATTCCATCCATTTTCGGTAAATTCACCGAATTTCATCCATTTTCGGTAATTTCACCGAATTTCATTTTAAGGCCATTTTCACCTGTTTTCGTCAAGAACCAAACTTAAAAACCTTCCACAACACCAAAGCAAACACAACACTTAATGATAAAACGATCATTAAAGATTCACTTAAACGTCAAACGACTATGAATTTAGATTTTAATGTCAAGTGATCATGAAGTTGATTTGGTATCCCTTATTTGAGATTGAAGTGAGTTTCACGAATGCGTCTACTTATTTCATCATCGAGACTTCCTTTTACTTTCTACCCCTTTTCTTTAAACCCACTCTATCGATTGATGACTTGCTTGATCGTATACGGTTTATGATTAAGACTTGGATTATCTAGTTATACCCGATGTAAGGTGTAACACCCCCAAAATCTGGTAATGCAGCTGAATAGTAACAATGGAATTTATACTTTTGATGTTGGGTATAGGGTACTTAGAGGCTTTCTGCTGCACCGTTCTTCAATCAACAATAGTGCAAGCTTAAGTAACAAATTTGGGGGATTTTACTTCATTTTCAAGTTTTGTATATTGGGTTTACTTCACCAAGTGGTCACAGCAATAGCCGACAGAATACGAGGTTGGTAAGTTAGCTAGAGAGTCTAAGGTTGAGATGTAATCAGCAGCTCTCACGGGATATTTGAAGCTACAGAACGTCAATGGTACTTCACATTCTCATCAAAATCTTTCAAAGTTCTTTAATGTCTTTCATAACTTTTCAAGATTGTTGCTTATAACAAGAACTTCTCGAGTATATGGTCGTACAAGTCAATGATGCTTCTAAGAGTTCGAAACCATCATGGGGGAAAACGTGTACTTTGATGTAACCATGTCAACTTCCAGGGGGAAGTAGCTTATACTACTGTATTTAGTATGGTTTGTGAAGTATACTACATACGTGAGAAGATTTGTTGCTGATTTCTCGCATGTACCCCCGAACGGATATTCACCAAGACCAAATGTCATGATATAGTATAAAAGAATTATTAGTTGGTGTGGTTGGTTGATTCTTCTACAAAATTCTACTGTGTACTTTAAATGTCAATGATAGAAGATCGTCCGAACTACATCAAAGTTTCAGAATCTGCTCAAGATACGAATGTTGGTTTGAGGGGAAGCTGATTCAGAAACTTCGCCAAAAAGGAGTCTATGAAGAAAGCTTTTCAAGACATGCAGCATGAATTGGGGGAGAGTTAATCCAACTCATGCATAGCACAGTGGTTCCAGAACAAGTAAAGACACAGAAGATACAAGCTGGAGTACAAGTATCAAGACTAGAAGACAAAGATGTCATCTTCAGCATTGGAAGCGCTATGGAAGACTTTATTTCATTGTATTATGTATTTGTTTGGAACATTGTAAGTAATTCCGTATGTTCACATATTGGGGGAAGATTGTTAGCCTTAAAATATGTCGACTTATACGGAATTACATTAGTTTACTTAAGGCGTGACACATATGGACTAATAATGTCAAGTTAGGATAGATGTATGTGTCATACGCCTATATAACCCCTCCATACTTCCATGGAAGGGTGAGGATTCATTGTATCTCATAAAGTGTGTATGTTTCTCTCTCTAGAAAACACACACATCATTCCCTTTCTCTCTCTATATATCTAACATGGCTATCTTTCACTTTTATCATCCCCGACCTCCGGATCGTTGTTTTTGTTATGAATCTTTATGGGTAACACCTTTGTTTCTATGTTCTGAAAAGACAACGCATACACTTCTCGTGTATGAAAATCAGTACTTTTGCCCATGTTCAATTCTCTGCACATCTCTATTAGTTTCCCAAAATTTTACAAACCCCAAAGCTAATTGAATTCAATTGCCTTATCCACCTTCTTCCAATAATCTAAATCCTGCATAACCAACCAAGAGATCATGTATACCATTATTATCTTTTCTACACACTAAATTTATCAAATAGGTATCTAATCACTTGTCAATATATCACATGTTTTCTAGTCAATAAGCAGAAAAATAAGTAATCCCAAACACCCCCATATGCAGCTAACTTTAAATTTTGTATGTAATCATTTCCAATATTTAGACCCAAACGGTTAACAATTATCATCATATTATAACGCCAACCAAATATCGCCATTAGTTTGAAACAGGGCATTTATGGTGCTGATATACAAAATAAAGGTATTTCCATGCAAACGAGTATAAAGAGACGTGGGTTCAAAAAATTAAACACTTGAAGCATCTAAAAGAAGGCATCAAGATTGCGTTCTAAGATTCTCATTATCTAATTCAAATAAAACCGGTTCTCTCGCAACTAACTGTATAACAACAATAAAATGTACATATAAAAACTATTAATAAACAAAAGGGATAAACTTGTGCCTAACTTTTTTCATGTATTCGGTATACCCATCTCCAAAAGTCTCCACCATCAAACCCTCCTCTAATTTTGCCTTATGATCATAATACATCAAATAAACCGCAACAGTGATAACAAAATCTATAATCCCGCCAGGATATTAGCACCAATCATAGGTGTTGCGGCCACCTTGGGTTTTGTTTGACGACTTTTTGTCCATACTTGCGCCAGGCCAACCCAGGTCCCTTTCTACTCTTTCACTTCATCTTTGCCTTAAAAATGAGCACATAAAAAATTATAAAGCTACTAAGTGTTGCTTGAGGGAAGAAGATAAGAGATCAAGAGTTTTTATATATAAGTAATACCCTGAACTAACCACTGTGACTGTAGTTCTGCAACTCATGTTCCACTAATTATTTACCAGCATTACGCGAAATTACAATCGATGAATTGATCCGTCTTTGCAAGTCTTTAAAATCCAATGCTAAATTAACATCCCAATCATAATTTTCTCTACACATGAAAATAAGAATAAAAGAAAAGTTACAAACTTATGAGACACAATCAGTTCACTCTATTTATCCTACTTAATGCTTACTAAATTTGTAGGTCCAACGCCTCAATACTTGGTGCTTACTTTACTATAACCTGGCTACCAAATATTTATCCCACATGTTAACACGAAAGACGAAAAATGAATGCATACCAACATGAAATGAAAGCATAAAAATGCGCTTCTTTTAAAGCTCAAAAAAGCACATTGTTGCTTGTTATTAAAAAAATACTTGCTTATAAGCAGAAAAAATAATTAATCCCAAAGACCCCCTTAACAGAAATAAAAAAACTGATATATTACAAGGGTGTTTGCGTTGAATCGGTTACTCGGCTAGTGCCTTTTGCACCCTTACAACGATCGCGCTAAGATAAGCCTACATCCAATATTGTATTCGCAAAACAGATCATGTCAAATCGCACCTATCTAGGGATGGCAATAAAACCCGTACCCGATGGGGTCCCGATCCCCAAACCCGAATTGACTGGGAATCCTCGAGTTGACTGGGGATGTGGAATCCCCGAATTATGAAACCGGGGATGGGGCGGGGATGGGGATAACATAAATCCCCGGCCCCGTACCCGACCCCGAACTTTTTAATGTACAAATATATATAAATTATTTGTATATTAATACTACAAGCACATGTATATGTATAAGTTAGTAAGTATTGACAAATATTATACTTGAAGTAAGTATTGACAAATATTATACTTGAAGTATATTTGTATGTATATGCCATATTTAATGAATTGGCTACTTTTAAAATGTTAAGTACTAACTATATATTATTCAACTAATATTTTTTCCGAATACACACATTCGATCCATTTTATTTATATAGTATATGTGATATTTTAGTATTTACGATGCTTTAAAGTTGAATGACATTTTAATTAATCAAACTATATACAACGTATGCGTTCTAAGATATTATGTAGGTCAATTCTTTATATTTTCGTTTAGTTGTGTAATTTTTATGCTCAATTTATAAAGGCGGAAAATCCTCGAATCCCCGTGGGGTCCCCGATCCCCATTGGGGACGGGGATGGGGATGTAAATCGATTCTCCGATAGGGATGGGGACGGGGATGGGGATGAGGTTGAGAAATGAGGATGGGGATGGTAAATACGATCCCCAAAATTCCTCGACCCATTGCCACCCCTACACCTATATGGCCCTTTACGCCAGCTTATATATCACATATGGCCTACCCATTACTTATGAGTGCATGTTAATTTGAAAAGCTAATAAAAGCCCAACCTTTACGGTTAATAAGCTTATCAAACACTGTGTTGTTGCCAAACCGAACGATGACGGCTTAAAGCTAAGAGCTAGGTCTTATTAGTATGCCTTAAAACTATACGAAGCTCGTTAGATTTTCAAAAGCTGAAAAAGGCATAAGCTGGCCAAATGAGCATAAACAAACAACATATTACCTTCTTTCCACCTAGAAGCCGCGAGAGAGCCGAAAACGCTGTCTTACAATGATCATCCAACCTTATTAATCCACAAACAATATCAATAGCTACCTTGTTTATCTAAATCATCAAACACAACATACATAAGCAAATAATGCTACACAACAGTTAACGATCATAATTTTCAAATTGACCAATAATAATAAATCCAACAAAACATAGTTTAACATGTGTTATCTTGATTCAAATCATATACACCCAACAATTTTTATATACCTGAAGCCTCCCTTGATTAATTTCATCGTTCTTGTCACCTTCAAAACCGCTCAAGGACCAAACGGCGGGATTGGTGGCCGGAGATTTGTAGCGGTGGATCTGAGTGTGTGTGTTTCAAGCGACTGGATGTGTGTGTTATGATATCTGTGAGTGATAGTGGGATTCAAAAAGAGAGGGACACGTACATGCTACGTATTTTGTTATGTAAGCGGGTGAAGGGCAATTAAATTAGCGGGTCGAGCGGGTGAAAGGCCAACATTTAATTAAACTTGGGTAAGCGGGTCGGGGTCGGGTCGGGCCAAGCAATTAAATGCTTTAACCCGAGCTCCCCTGGTGATTGTAAGTTTTTATAATTTGATGCTTAGATATGATATATACAGATTTACGATTCTTAGTTTGGTAAACAACTAAATACGATATTTTATAGCTTATATTAGGTATATATAAAACTAACCTATAATATAATACTACTTT
Organism: Tanacetum coccineum; assembly: GCA_026074375.1. NCBI lineage: Eukaryota > Viridiplantae > Streptophyta > Magnoliopsida > Asterales > Asteraceae > Tanacetum > Tanacetum coccineum. The sequence goes on along the minus strand of BQNB010017713.1, from coordinate 44,495 downwards.
GAATGATCCTATGTAAACAGAGACGAAGCCAGGATTTTGTAATAAGGGGGGCTCAATTTTTTTTCCCGATAGTAACATAGAATTCTTTGTTTTAAAAGCTGGATTAAATTTTGAATCGTTAGACGTACGAATTTAATGTTATTCTTTTGGATACTAACATGCATTTACTTGTTTGTTTGGAAAGTTAATGTCATGTCACATATTACTCTAACTTTTCCATAGATTAACTCCAAACTGTTTCATACGCAAATTTGTTAAAAGCATGTTAGTTTTTGTAAGATACTTATCAAAATTCGTTCTATATTACTTTATAAAATAAAAAAATTATGATTATACATATTCAAGTAAAAATACACCTTGTATGTTTAATTTATAAAAAAAAAAATATATATTTTATAGCCTTTTCCTTCATGTGGGGTAACATACTGACATATATTTTCCTCAAGTATCATCTTCTTCCTTTCTCTTTCATTTTTAGATCTGCACCTCATGGTTTTTTCTTCTTATTTCAACGTAACATGAATTTATTCAAAGCTACTTGATGGACTTGTTGTTAGTTTATGGACATAAATTAGTAGATGTGTGTTAGGATCGAACTCGAGATCACGGGATTGCACACTTTACGTATGAAGAGTAAATGTTTAATAATTATTTATAAAAGGTTATATTTAATTATTAAATACACAAAACATATAACAACCGTTAGTATTTAACGTAGAATGACTAACGACCGTTAACTAATTAAAAGAAAGGACTATAGATGGAATTAAAGAGATCAAAGATGGTTTTAGAATCCCTTTGGGATTGAGCCAACCGGATGAAGGATTAGGGTATCCTAATCCTTGTCTAACTTGCTCTCTAAGTTTTTCACACTATAAATAAAGGGCCTAGGGTCATTGTATTCTCATCTCTTGTATACATACAATACCCAAAGTCTTTTCTCTTCTCCTTTTGTGGCTAAACCGATCGGCAAACACCCCTTGTGGTTCGATCGAATTTTTTGAGTGTCAAGAAAATAGTTTTGTGTTTATTACTAGCATATCGTTTACTTGGTATTAGTACGTGTGTACAAGAACGTGTTTCAATCACACTATTGATTGAATCTTGGTTTGAATTACAAAAGTGTAAGAGGTTTTGATTCTTGTTTAGCTAGAATCACAAGGTACGCATACGTTTATATACTGAAGAAGTGATAGCAAAAATCGCAGAAGGAGCTAAAGAAGATGTCGATTTAGCAGTGAAAGCTGCTCGACAAGCTTTCGATCATGGTTCTTGGCCTCGTATGCCAGCTTGTGTAAGCATTGTTTGATCAATTCATCTGTTAGATGTTTCACTCAAATACATTCTTTTTCTCTCATGTTAAATACTACATAGAAATAATTTTTTCTCTATAAAAATACACATGTTTAAAGTCTTTTTTCCTCAACTTTAACTTTAAATATAGTATTTTTGAGTTACATATACTTGATGAAAATTATATCAATAAAAATATATTTAAAACTCAATTTATTTATATATTTTGCATGAAGTATTATATAATATCAAAAAATTTATTTAAATTCAAAATTGAAGAAAAAAGATTTCAAAAATTAAAAGTAAACAAATAAATTAGGACGAAAGAAGTAATTAACTTTTTCGTTGTGAAGTTTGAAATAATAATATAATTTGACAACGTTAAAAGTGTGATGGAAGATAAGAGAATCTAAGATAATAAAATTATGAGAGAATTGCAAAAATCATCCTTGTGGTTTGTCAAAAAACCGTCTCACGTCCCTCGTTAAATAATTGTCCAAAACACATCTCTCCGTCAATGTTTTGGGACACGATACATCCCTTGGACTAACGGTGCAAATTTTTTCTCGTTAATTATTAACGAGGGTCTAATTTTTAACGGTGCAACTATATAGGAGGGTATTGTTGTCTTTTTGCTGCCACATGAATGACTTTTGCACTTCTCTCTTAAAAAAAGTTTTTTTTTAATTAAAAAAAAACCTTTTTACATTATTATTCGTAAAAAAATTTAATTTTTTTTACAAAATCTTTAAAAAAAAAATCGCACTTTACAAAAATCTTATTTGTTTAAAAAAAAATTCGTACTTTTACTATCTTAGTTTTGAAAAAAAAATGTAAAATTTTTGTATTTTTTAAAATATTAGTATTTAAAAAGTACAAAAAAATTTTAAAAAGTTTTGTAAAAAAAGTGCGAAATTAAAAAAAAATTAAAAAGTGCGAAGTTTTTTAAAAAAATTTAAAAAGTTTTGTAAAAAATTTTTTTAAAAAGTTTTTAAAACTACGATTTTGGTTCGATTATTTTTAAAAAAAAAATAAAAATTTCGAACTTTTTTTACAGAACTTTTTGTACATTTTAAAAAATACGAAAAAGATTTAAATCTTTTTCAAAAAATTTAGATTTTTAAAAGTGCGAATTTTTTAAAAAAAGTTTTTAAAATGTACAAATTTTTTTTAAAAAGTTTTCTAAAAAAAGTACGAAATTTAAAAATAATCGAACCGAAATCGTACTTTTAAAAACTTTTTTAAATTTTTTTTACAAAACTTTTTAAAATTTTTTAAAAAACTTCGCACTTTTTAATTTTTTTTTTAAGATTTTGTAAAAAAAATTAATTTTTTTTACGAATAATAATGTAAACAAGTTTTTTTTTTAAATTAAAAAACAAACAAAAACTTTTTTTAAGAAAGAAGTGCAAAAATCATCCAATGAGGCAGCAAAAAAAAGACAACAAATACTCATCCTATATAGTTTGCAACCAGTTTTTTTAAAATTTGGTATGCTCGTTATATACTTAACGGAAAAAAAAAAAATTATTACACCGTTAGTCCAAGGGATGTATCGTGTCCCAAAACATTGACGGAGGGATGTGTTTTGAACAATTATTTAACGAGGGACGTGAGACGCCACATGGATGATTTTTGCACTTCTCTCTAAAATTATTTTAAGATAATAATTAAGTTGCATCAACTTGGCTTTTTAGGAAGTGTCTTTCTTAGACATCATTGTCTCAGGTTATCTCGAGTAATATAATAATATTAACTACATTGATGCTAAATCGTCGATGTTGACTTGAAGGAAATGGCTTGCGTTGGCAAAACATATATTAACACTAAATTGATTTTGACAACTTCTATACTAGATTTTGAAGATCTTGCATCAAAAGAAGTTAAAATATCAAACTTTAGATGAAAGAGACTGCACAAATAATTTTAAAGTTGATTTCAACATGATAGGTCATGTTCACCAATCAAATGCAAGTTAAACCGTAAATGATTTTTTAAAACTTATAATTAAGGGCTCATTTGTTTTTTCACTCTTCACAAAATATACAATATTTGTAGTATCTATCATGTTGAAGGTAAACTTTAGAAGATTTTTTTCCTAATATTTATAGCTTCACTTTTGGTTCTAAGGGGGTGTTTCTTTTTCTCTTATTCTCACTTAATGAATGGGCCCAACCCTTAATACCTCTTAACTGGGGGACTCATTAAAACTAAAGTCTCTCTAATAAATGGCTAGTTAAGACAATATTTTGTTACCACTTAATTTAGTAAACACCCCATTAATTGGTTATTTTTAACCTATTCATATAAGTATCATTTTGCTGCCGTACTATTTATTTCATAGGTTATAAAATCTATTCTTTATATACTAGATCTTAACAACTTTATAAGTTATAAACGAGGTGTCATATTCTTAATAAAAAGTCATGTCACGGTTATTTTGAACACGCCTTAATGAAAAGCTTTGCAACATGAAATGCCTACCTTTGAAATAAAGATTTGTTGAAACATTAACTAAAATTTAACAGGCAAATGGTATAAAAAATTACCTAAGTTAAGGATCATTTTGAATAAAAGTATTAAACATTTTTTTTTACATTAAAAAGTAGTCGGTTTTTAGTATGATAATTTGAGACTTGCGTTAAATATTTAACGATTATTTATTACGTAGTGTTTGGTATATTGTAATTAAAGGGAGAATGGAAAAGATTATTACGATGGAATGAAAAATGTTGTTTGTTTACATTTATGGAATGTAATGATTCATTACAAGGAATGACCCATTACACCAAAACCATTCCTTAGGGGCCCTACTTTTTTTTTCATTCCATCTTGTAATGGAATCAAATTACATAAAACTCCACCATTAACTAACATATTAAATTAACTTCTTATCATTAATGGGGCATTTTAGTCTTTTTATCATGATTCCATTACGTCTTATCATACAAACCAAACATGATTAATAATGGTAATGAATCATTACATTCCACTATTTATTCCATTACGTCGGTTATTCTATTCATTTGACATTTCATTCCGTCCTACCAAACGAACCCTTAAGTTTTACGTTTCAACTCCACCACCGCCGACACCGCCAACCCCACCCATAACCACCACCTCCAATCACCACTGCCACTACTTAACCCCACGCATTATAGTTTTTACCCCCAACGCCGCCCATTATTGTCACCTTACACTATCGTCACTGACACTTTCACCCCTTAATTAACCTTGTCTTCATTACCGACCAACTCACCGCCGCCATCACCACCATACCCGCCAACCACTGTCGTCACCCTCGACCCCATCTATCGTCACCATCACAGTGGTTGGTGGTGGTGGACGGGGTTGTTGGTGGTGGTGGTGGGCGGTTGGTGGTAGCGGTGGTGATTAATGATGGTGGTGGTTGAGCGACAGTGATGGACTTGAAATGTGAAACTTAACGGATAATCGTTAAACATTTAATAGATAGTCCCAAATTGGCAAAAAAAAAGTTGCTTAACTTTCATGTTAGAAAAAAGTTTAATACCTTGATTAAAAATAATGATCATAGCTTGAGCACTTTTTGTGTCATTTGCCTAAGTTTGGGATGCGTTTGGTTTGTGGGTTTCAAAATCCGTCTGTCTCAAAGTCATATTTTGTTGTTTAGAGCATAAAAGTGGGTTCATAAATTGAGGTTAAACCCTTTATATTTAGCATACTAAAATCCTAGGTAAAAAGGTGGTTTAGAAGAAAAATTGCTCATTCATACGTCATGTGTCAAACCAAGTAGGCCATGTTTTCCGGTAGATCACACATTTTTTCTTTTTAAAATATAAAATTTTAATTTTTAATAATTTATCAAATTATAAATAATTATTTAATTATTTTATAATATATTTTTTCTCTCCTACATCAAATCTAAATTCAAATCAACCCAATTTTAAATCCAATTCTGAATTCTAATCCTAAACCCACCTACAAACCAAACAGACCCTTAATAGTTGTGAGTTACTACTTATCATGAAATACAAAGAAAAGTTAATTACTAAGAGAGAAGTGCAAAAATCATCCCTGTGTTTTGTCAAAAAATCGTCTCACGTCCCTCGTTAAATAATTGTCCAAAACACATTCCTCCGTCAATGTTTTGGGACACGATACATCCCTTGGACTAACGGTGCAAAAATTTTTCTCGTTAATTATTAACAAGGGTCTAATTTTTAACGATGCAACTATATAGGAGGGTATTATTGTCTTTTTGCTGCCACAAGGATGATTTTTGCATTTCTCTCTTAAAAAAAGTTTTTTTTGTTTTTTAATCTAAAAAAAAAACTTTTTTACATTATTATTCATAAAAAAATTTAATTTTTTTTACCAAATCTTAAAAAAAAAATTCGCACTTTACAATAATCTTGTTTGTTTTAAAAAAAATAGTTTTGTTTGTTTTAAAAAAAAAAAATTACAAAACTTTAAAAAAAATTTCGTACTTTTACAATCTTAGTTTTGAAAAAAAAATGTAAAAAATTTGTATTTTTAAAAATCTTAGTATTTATAAAGTACAAAAAAAATTTTAAAAGTTTTGTAAAAAAAGTGCGAAATTTTAAAAAAAATTAAAAAGTGCGAAGTTTTTTTAAAATTTTTAAAAAGTTTTGTAAAAAAAAATTTTAAAAAGTTTTTAAAACTACAATTTTGGTTCGATTATTTTAAAAAAAAATTAAAAATTTCGAACTTTTTTTACAGAACTTTTTAAAATTTTTTGTACATTTTAAAAAATACGAAAAAGATTTAAATCTTTTTCAAAAAATTTAGATTTTTAAAAGTGCGAATTTCTTTTAAAAAGTTTTTAAAATGTACAATTTTTTTTAAAAGTTTTCTAAAAAAAGTACGAAATTTTAAAAAAAAATTTTAAAATAATCGAACCGAAATCGTACTTTTAAAAATTTGTTTACAAAACTTTTTAAAATTTTTAAAATTTTTAAAAAAACTTCACACTTTTTAATTTTTTTTAAAATTTTGAAAAAAAAAAAAAACTTTTTACGAATAATAATGTAAAAAAGTTTTTTTTTTAAATTAAAAAACAAACAAAAACTTTTTTTTAAGAGAGAAGGGCAAAAATCATCCTTGTGACAGCAAAAAGACAACATTACCCTCCTATATAGTTGCACCGTTAAAAATTAGACGCTCGTTAATACTTAAAGGAAATTTTTTTTGCACCATTAGTCCAAGGGATGTATCGTGTCCCAAAACATTGACGGAGGGATTTGTTTTGGACAATTATTTAACGAGGGACGTGCGACGGTTTTTTGACAAACCACAGAGATGATTTTTGCACTTCTCTCAATTACTAAATTAAGTTTGATACATATGAAATACACTATGCTATCACCCTGGTGGTAATTAACCTATTCCAAAATTTTACAGGAGAGGGGTAAAATAATGAATAAATTTGCTGATTTAATCGACGAAAACCTGGAAGAACTAGCAGCATTAGAGACTATTGACACAGGAAAAGTGTTTAGTTTTGAGACCAATGTTGACATCCCTAGTATATCCAAAGAAGTACGCTATTTTGCTGGCGCTGCAGATAAAATTCATGGGAGAACTTTAAAATTATCAACCGAATCTCAAGGCTACACTTTGCTTGAACCCATTGGCGTTGTTGGTCATATTATCCCTTGGAACTTCCCTAGTGCTATGTTTACTCTTAAATGTTCACCGGCTTTAGCTGCTGGATGCACCATGGTTGTAAAGCCTGCTGAACAAGCACCCCTCTCGCCTCTGTACTTAGCCCATTTGGCTAAACTCGTGAGAAAATCACTTATGCTAGTGTTATTGACTTGGTCATGTCTTGATTTTGCTGTGACGGCTAACATTAAATTCTGTTGTCTGTAGGCTGGGATCCCAAATGGCGTTATTAATGTTGTGCCGGGCTTTGGAGCTGTAGCAGGTGCTGCCGTAGCGTCACATATGGATATAGACTGTGTTAGTAATTTTTCACTTTAGAAAAAAATGGTTTATATGAGGAATTGTTGACAGAGTATACAAGAATCGAAAGCTGTTTTGAAATCTTTATTCTACTTAATGGTCTTCATCATTCCATAATTTATTTCTTAAAATACCATTTGAATGTGTAGTGATTAAAGTTTCTTGACAATTGCCAAAACTTTCCAAGCTACTTTCTTTTGACTTCAAGAACACAACCATACCAACTATCTTGTGAATTTAAAAGTATACAAACGATTTTGGTCCAATAAAACATGTAAAAACGAGTTTAACTGCTTTCTGCATTTATGATTTCACAATTGCTACAACTTTGATTATACAATGTTTGTAGCATTATTGCAAAAACAATCGTTAATATTTTCACTACCTTCTTTTTTAGGTTAGTTTCACTGGATCAACTGAAGTTGGACGACTTATAATGCATGCTGCGGCTGCAAGCAATTTGAAACCAGTATCTCTCGAACTTGGAGGGAAATCCCCTCTCGTAATCTTTGACGATGCAAATATTGATCAAGCAGCAGATCTTGCTCTCTTTGGGAGTATCGCCAACAAAGTATTTTTTTTCGAGTCTTGCTTGGTTATTTCACCTAGTAAATTTATTGATTTCCTCTGAAATGTAAACTATATTTTGTGTGTAGGGAGAAATTTGTGTTTGTAGTTCACGCGTTTTTGTTCAAGAAGGAATATATAACGAAGTTGTGAAAAAAGTGGTAGAAAAGGCAAAAACATGGGTCGTTGGTGATCCATTTAATCCTTCTACTACTCAAGGACCCCAAGTAATTACGCTCAATTTAGTTAATTTGACTATAACTAATAGAAGTGACATAGTACATCCCTTTTGTAGGTGGACAAGAAACAATATGAGAGAGTACTTTCGTACATTGATCATGGAAAGAGAGAAGGCGCATCGTTGATATTTGGTGGTAAACCATGTGGGGAAAAGGGATACTATATTGAGCCAACAATCTTTGTAAATGTTACGGTATGTATGTCAAAAACAGCATTTTAGGTACTAAATATGCATTGTTCATAATATTATCTCACTGTTAACCAGGATGATATGCTTATCGCAAAGGATGAAATCTTTGGTCCGGTTATGGCTCTTATGAAGTTCAAGTAAGTCCATTTTCTTTCGTTAAATATAGTTTCTATTTTCTACTAATCGTCTTGGTAATGGGATCAATAGGGGCCAAATGAGCGGGTATGTTTAGAAAGACTGGTATCATTTTTCTACAATTTTCGAAGTGTCTGAATAGTTTACTATTGCTTATTGTATTAACTAATCTAGTACTAATGTACCGGTTTAAAACAAAGTGATTTGAGGAGTTGAGAACTTTCCATTTTAGCTAAGTTTTCAAGTTTTACTTGCAGGAGATATAATCGTACATAAAACTTTAATCTCCGTAAATTGTGACATATCAGTAATTTTGCAGGACGGTTGAAGAGGTGATCACAAGAGCTAATGCGACTCCATATGGCTTAGCAGCTGGGATAGTAACTAATGACTTAAACATAGCTAACAGGGTATCAAGATCAATTCGCGCAGGCGTCATTTGGATAAACTGTTATCATAGTTTCGATTGGGGGTGCCCAATTGGGGGATACAAAATGAGCGGGTTTGGGGTGGATCATGGGATAGAAGCTTTGGGAAAGTATCTTCAAACAAAATCTGTTGTCATGCCTATTTACAATTCGCCATGGTTGTAAATCTATTACCCTTTCTGAAGATATTTTGCATTAATATCGTGAAATAAATCATATAAAAAGAAAACTACATGATTAAAAGAACTGTACTAAGTAAGGCCTGACATTCGCTGGTTCAAGGTCTAATAAGAAATGTTATTGTGGTTAGTCCATTGATTGGGTCTCGATCTTGTAACTTAAGGTTTTGGCTTATTTATGTATCATTCACATTATCCTATTCGTATATTTTACTAAACTCGCTCCGGCAAGATTGTGTATTGTTGTTGTATTTCTATCTTACTAAAATATGAAGTAATAGTCTTTTGTAATGTGGGATAAGAAAAAGTTTGTGGCTATGATCAGTGATAGTTGTGATGATGATAGCGCGTTTGACACCTCATAAAACAAGCAAAATTTAGATGGTTTAATATGCATCGGTCTGGCTAAGATATCAAATATGAAAGTTACATAAATGGATCGTTTCCATATCAGTCTGCTGGTATGAGGTACAGTACACGTAGTAAATGAAAGTAGGAGTATTCTTCGTCAGTCGTTATAAACTAGAGGCAGGTGAAACACACTTCTTGAGTTTATATAGAAAACTGGAAGAAATGCATAAACTAAACTAGAAATTCAAGAAACAAGAATTGAACTTCAAGTGGTAGTTTATTGAATGATTACTAAGTGAATGATTACAGGGAAATGAGGAAATGTTTACAAACTGAATGCCCTCAAATGAACAAGATGACTAGCTATTTAAACTACCACTTTAGACTTTAGGCGCCAAAGTTAGTTAGGGAATTCGGTTGGAGTATATCACGTGCACCTCACGTGTCTAACCCAAAGGCTATGCACGTGCACCTCACGTGCCAAACCATTCCCGCCCATAACATTTGACCCTCCTTCCAAAGACCCTTGACCTCAAGGGTCAATGACAAATGCTGGAAATCTCTTCTCAATGTCAGTGAGCAACTCCCAAGTAGCATCTTCAACAGATCCATTGGCCCATTGAATCAATCCATAGACCACAGCCCTGTTGCCTTGTTTTGCTAATTTTCTATCCAAAATTTTATAGGGTACCACAGCCAAACTTCCTTCATTGTCACATAGTGGCAAACTTCCCATAGACAAATCAGTGGAGTGGCATTTTTTGAGCAGTGAGACATGGAATATTGGGTGTATGCTAGCTGTAGATGGCAATTCCAACTTATAAGCTACTCTGCCTATCTTTTGCAGAACTTTAAATGGACCAAAAAACTTTGCAGATAGCTTGTGTTGTTTATGAATTCTCAGGGTCAATTGTCTGTAAGGCTGCAACTTAAGATATACCCAGTCACCCACTGCAAACTCCCTTTCACTTCTTTTCTTATCAGCATAGGTTTTCATCCTGTCTTGAGCAGCTTTCAAATGAAACTTAAGCATAGTTATAGCCTGTTCTCTAGCCTGTAAATTCCTATCCACCAGCTCCACAGAACTATCCTTAGCCACATAAGGGGTATGAACAGGAGGTGGTTGGCCATATAAAACTTCAAATGGTGTGGTTTTGATGGAACTGTGGAAATTAGTATTGTACCAGTATTCAGCTAAGGAAAGCCATTTTATCCATTCCCTGGGTCTTTCACCAGTCATGCATCTCAAATAAGTTTCCACACACTTGTTGACAGCTTCAGTTTGACCATCACTTTGTGGGTGGTAGGCAGTGGACATACACAACTGTACTTTAAGCATTTTGAACAAAGATTGCCAGAACAAACTTAGAAAGACCTTATCTCTGTCACTAACAATGGTGGAAGGTAACCCATGAAGTTTATAGACATTATCCAGGAAAGCTTGAGCCACATTAGAAGCAGTATAAGGATGACTTAGAGGAATAAAGTGGGCATATTTGCTCAACCTATCCACCACCACAAGGATAACTGATTTATTTTGAGACAAGGGCAGTGCCTCAATGAAGTCCATAGAAATGTCTTGCCAGACCTTAGTTGGAATCTGCAGGGGTTGTAAGAGTCCAGGATAGGCTGCTAGATCAGGTTTATTCCTCTGACAGATATCACATAAATGAATTTGTTGTTTCACCATCTTCTTTAGTCCTTTCCAATAAAAATAGGCTGCTAACCTTTTCATAGTAGCCTGTACACCAGAATGGCCACCAGTAGGAGATTCATGGAAATGGGATACCAACTTAAGCCTGAGCTGTTCATCATTACCCACAACCAGTTTTCCCTTTCTTCTAAGTTCATTAGCAGACCAAGTATACCTTGAATTCTTAGAATGACCCTGTTGCAGGCTTAGGATCACAGATCTCAAAGTTGGATCACTTGACCAAGTAGCTTTAACTGCCTCTACTAACTCATTGGAATCTATAGTCAACAAAATTTAGAACAATTGGCTTGGTTGTTGGATCCTAGATAAAGCATCTGCTACCACATTATCCTTGCCCTTCTTGTAATCAATTTCATAATCAAATCCTATCAACTTAGGCAGCCATTTAGCTTGAAATGGTGTTGTAATTCTCTGGTTGAGCACATATTTGAGACTGAAGTGATCAGTCCTAATTTTGAAATGCCTATCTAGTAGATACCCCCTCCATTTTTGTAAAGCAAGGACCACTGCCAATAATTCTTTTTCATAAGCAGCCAATGATTGATGTTTTGGAGCTAGAGTCTTACTTAGGAAAGCTATAGGATGCCCTTCTTGTTGAAGTACAGCTCCTACCCCATAACCAGAAGCATCAGTTTCAATGGTAAACTCTTTGTTAAAATTGGGTAAAGCCAGAACTGGAGACTTAACCATGGCCTGTTGCAAAGCATGAAAAGACTCAGTAGCCTCATCACTCCAATTAAAAGCATTCTTCTTGAGCAATGCAGTCTTGGGTGATGAGAGCATATCCCTGTATAAACTTCCTGTAATAGCCAGTCAAACCCAAAAACCCCCTCAGTTGCTTCAGGTTGATTGGTATTGGCCATTCTAGCATAGCTTTTATCTTTGAAGGATCTGTGGCAACTCCCTCTTCTGAAATAATGTGTCCCAAGTATTCAACCTGAGTTGTGCCAAACACAAAGAGACCACTACTCATTTTGGCATAGAGTCATACACCTTAAGTAGCACTCAAGACATCTATTTACCACTTCAGATTAACCATCAATTTAAGGATGATATGCAGTGGACATCCTCAATTGTACTTCAAGCACATTGAATAGAGACTACCAAAATGGCTTAAGAATACCTTATCTTTGTCACTCACAAAGTTACTTGGTTGTCCATGTTGCTTGTACACATTGTCCAAGAATGATTGAGCCACTTGTTGATCATTGAAAGTGTTGGGTTTTTACATCTATTTAACCATTAAATATATCACGAGTACGCAGCGGAATAAATAAGACACGTATAGAATATGTAATTAACAAAGGGATCAAGATAACGTACCTTTTAGCAATTAACGAACACCGTTCTTGAATATACGCGTGTGTATAAATTGAATACCACGCAAACTAATTAAGTTACCAAAGTAGATAACCTCTATGGTGTGCATACACTACACGTCACTGAGATACGCTAGGATGCTAGTCCTTTCTTCACGAATAAAACAACCCAACACTTTGTTCTTGTTTTGATTCTTGTCGTCACACGATCGGATCCTCCAAGGATTAATAGTCGATCACACTTATCAAATAAAAGCATAATAGATTTTATATATACATGCATGAAAATTTCCATGCATGAAATTTCCATGCATAATAATATATATGCATCGAATGACTTTTCTGCCTATTGATATAATAATCGGAAAAGGGATTATGTGGTTTAATGTAACGCATGATATGATATTGAGTGAAAATGAGAACATTTAGCTTTCCTCATTACAACTAGGAACTCTTGATAAGGCATTTGCAACCACATTATGACTGCCCTTTTTGTAAGAAATCTCATAGTCATACCCTGACAATTTAGGTAACCATTTTGCTTGAAAAAGAGTAGTGACCCTTTGATCCAACAAGTATTTCAAACTGAAATGATCAGTTTTTATCTTGAAGTGCTTGTCCATAAGATAGCCTCTCCACTTTTCTAAAGCTAAGATGACTACCAAGAACTCTTTTTCATAGGTTAAGTAGGATTGGTGTTTGGCAGATAAGGCTTTACTCAAATAATCAATAGGATGGCCCTCTTGTTGTAACATAGCTCCATGTACCACATGCATCAGTTTCCACCATAAACTCTTTCTAAAAGTTGGGTAAGCTTAACACTAGAGCCTCAATCGTAGCAGTCTTGAGAGTTTCAAAGGCTATTTGGGCTTGTATTGACCACTTTAATGACTGCTTCTTTAAAAACTGAGTCAATGGCTTACTTATGATAACATAATGTCTAATGAACCTCCTATAATACCATGTAAGATCCAAAAATCCTCTTAGTTGTTTCACAGTCTTAGGTGTTGCCCAATCCTTTATTGCTTGAATTTTAGACTACTCAATTGCAACCCCTTTAGCTAATATGAAATGTCACAAAATTTACTGGAATACCAAAAAGAGGCATTTTACTTTGTTTAGCAACAAAGTATTGTCTCTCATCACTTGTAGGATAGCTTTTAAGTGTTGTAAATGCTTAGCTTCATTTTGTTATAGATTAAGGATGTCATCAAAGAAAACCAATGTAAAATTCCTCAAAAATGGCTTATAAATTATGTCATAAGGATTGAATTGTGTAAGTGTCATTTTGAGACCAAAAGGCATGACCAAAATACCAAAATGGCCACATGAGTTTCTGAAATTCATTTATGTGTATGTCATCTTCCTTCATCCTGATTTTGTGATACCCTGACCTTAGGTCTAATTTAGAAAAACCACATACCCTTCAACTCATATATTAACTCTTCAATCATTAGAATGGGAATTTTATCTTTAGTTTTATAGTTATTAATCTGTCTATAGTCTACATCCTCTATGTTCCATCCTTCTTAACCATAACAATGGGTGAAGAGAATGGACTTTAACTAGGTCTAATTACCCATGAATCCAGTAGTTCCTTGGCCATTAACTCTATAGCATCCTTTTGGTTAGGTGGGTGCCTATAGGGTTTAATATTCACTGGCGATGCATTTGAAATCAAGGGAATGTGATGATCATGAGACCTCTTAGATGGTAAAGCATTTGGCATACTAAACACATCTTCATACTCCTTCAAAAGTGTCTGAATTTTTGAGCAAGGGTGTTTGGCACAACTCCCATTTGCTGCTTCTAGTGACAATAAGGTGGAAGGATATACACACAATGTCATAGAGTTCAACTTCACCTCTGGTCCTTGCATCCACTTCACATATGATTGAGTCCTTCTCAGCAACACCTTGCTATTTGCATACTCAAACTTCGCAGTTAACTTTTGAAAATTAAAATGAATGTTGCCTAAAGTAGCTAGCCATTGGATTCCTAACACCATTTCACAACCACCCAATGGTAGGATCATCATGTCAGTTACAAAATCCAACCCTTGCAGAGTCCACCCTTTTAGTAGTCTCCACATCCATGAAATTATGTGTACTACCACAATCTATGAGTATATGGATCATTTGCTTCCCCACATAACCCCTCACTCTCATAGTTTGGTATGATGTAATTTTCCATTATTTAACGATTCTGTTTCTCGTATATATGATTAATCAAGATTACCAAAAATTATTGAGACATATCTACCTGAGTTTTTGGGTGCGGCCACACATACATCTGATTAACCCTATGAGGGGCCCAGTGGCATCATACTTTAACTATTGAAGGAACAAATTCTATATTGACTACAAGTGCCAAGTCATATGCTTCAAAATCACTTCTGAAATAGTTGCTTATTGTACCTTATTCAGATAACTTAAAACTACATCAAGAAGGATTATTCCCACACCATGCAAGACTACCTTGACATTTCTAGTCTAAGGGTTTAATAAATCAAAATCAAACTTCAAGATTCACTTGATGACGCGATCCATTAAAGTGTAATCTTGTGTTAGTTGGGAGAGGTCCAATATTCATTTTTGATATCTTTGTGAGTTTGGTAGACACATCACCTTTAATATCCAAGATATCGCAAACTAAAAATTAATTTTTTTTAAATTTTTTATTAAAAATTATCAAATTTGTCTTAGTTCAACTATATTCACATATTGTTGATCGACAATGGACTAATTTAGAATAATAAATATTATTCATCAATTAAACATGCAAATATATGACACAATTTATTTAAATATAACTTCATACCACGGTATTCTTTCATTAATAAATTGTTTTCAACTTCCCTTATCCAAATACTAAATAGGCAGACTGCATGATAATTCTAGTTGACAAATCATGCCTCTAAGATACGTCGATCGTACTTGCTGACAAGGCATAGATTTCATTAATTTCAACTAGCTTTCATCTTTCGGAATTTTAAGAATACTTATTTCAAGAATTCAATTAATGAAGTTCTTGGTAAATCTATGTATGATTGTTTGTTTATACAAATATCGCATATTAACACTCTATATCTCATGAAGATGTGTGACATCAAACTATTGATCAGCAATCATCTTTCGAGACTTATAACAGTGATAAAGTATTCATATTCTTTATGTATACAGGCAACTATGCTCTCACTTGAGCACAACCAGTCCACATGGTCATCATAAAAAATGAAATCATACCATGACTAGTATTGAGTGTCATCTCAATTTGATTTAGCTTCCGTGTACACAAACAACCCTATGCTTTTAAAATCTGTAAACAATGAATATTCTCTTAATAATGTTTGGCACCTCATGAACTCCTTAGCTCTCATTGGTTGATTTCTAATTGCACAATAAATTGTTGCAAATTTTTTTTTTTTAAAATAATATCTTTAGATTTTAATTACTATGGACAAATCCATAATCTAAGAAGAATTTCAAAACAAAACATATTTCATTAAAATATTCAATTCTATAATTATCTAATAACTTTTGACTAAATATCAATGTTGTCAAATCATCTTGCATTCATGCATGATACAACAATTTTTTTTACACAATATGATGTACATAATGAATCCTTTAGTCCAATTAAGATTTCATTCATGTTCCATCTTATCAAAAAGATATGTATCCATTGAGACTTTCTAAATGGTAGTCAAATTGTGTTAGATTTATATACCCGCATATGTTCATAGCAATAAACATATATTTCAAGGTTGTATGTTTAATTTTCTAAATCTTTCAGGTAAGGGAAACCTAAACATAATAATCCCACCAGCTTTTAGGAATACTCAGGAGTTATCTTTATTTAACAATAAACATAAGATTATTCTTCCCTAGATGCTTGCTAATAATCCATACTTGGATTCTTGCCGCTTGTACACTTCATAAAGATTATATGAATTCATAAACTCCTTTGATTACTCTTCGTCCTCGCAATAGTAATCATCAAAGGAAGAGTTTTAAATTCCATTGTCATATTTCATCTATATGAACTCTAATCAATCATCTTTATATAATTAATGCACATAGAAAGAATATTTAATCACAATCAATTGCTTGAGTATGGTTAAAGATTCTATCATAGCATGCATCAAATATGGTACAAATTGTCCTTATGAGTTTGAAACCAAGAACCAAACCACTTGGGTTTTTTTTCTCTTTGATGAAACTCATTTTAACTTCACAGTCTAACCGTTTAGTTAAAGATCAATCAAATTTCAAAATTGATTATCTTGTGAACAACATCTTAACATTCATAGCTTGAGTCTTTATCAAATTCAAAATTCAACAATGCATATTAATGGTTACACCATGATACCGAATTCAAAATTCAATAATGCATCTTTAACGGGTTCACCATGATCCTGTGACTCATATTCCTCACTATTGATATAACATTTATCAATCAAGTATTTGAGGTATCCTTGCGGATCTATGAATGAATATTATATCATTATAAGGTTTCAACATGTAAATCCTTGAATGATATTCACCTTTTGAGTGCTGTTTAAAGGTTATGTATTTGTTTTTTATATCTCTTAAGAATCTTAAAACGCTCTCACTTGTTTTGTAATTAAAGACGCTTCTTCTATTATTACTTAGATGTAGAGTATAATTAATTTGTTCCGTAACACCAGATATATAATGTTATCTTACCTTCTATGATACATGTATGTTTTAATTTAATGGACCAGGTAAGCGTTGACTAAGCCAGGTGAGGTTCAGGATTTATCTTGACCAGGACCAGGCAATATATATAAATGAACGGGGTTCAGGTAAGACGCCCAAATTCAGGCATGATTTTGACCAGGTCCAAGTTCAACTGTTATTTTATACAAGATCCAACATAGTTAATATACTAGTTTATATATGGAGAAAAAAAAAGACAAAACAAATGAGTGTTTCAAAATCCTGTTATTTTGAGGACTTCCACAAAAGTTAGGGGTGCGTTTAGTGAGTGAGATTTTTTTTTTCGTTTTTAAATTTAGGAATTGTTTTTTTTTTGTTTTCTTTAAAATTAAGAATTTTAAAAACACGTTTATAAGAAGTTTTTTTTTCTTTTTTATAAAAAATAAAAAGATGTTAAAATAAAACTATTTTAAAGGACTTTGGTAAGTGAAATCCAGAGGCTTTGCCTATGAACACATAACATTTTATCAGGTCATTTTTAATCTGTTACTATTCTATATTTCATTCAACTTATACTTCAAAGTTTACAGATTAGGCCATGCTTAATTAGTTTCTACATGGTTAAGTTAATAGTGGCTTTTATTCGAAGCTTGTACTTGACTTTATATCTCATTCAACTAACTGATGCTAAAACTAATGTTCTTTGTAAGTGACTTTAACAAAAAGCCGTGTAACTGAAATGTACGGAGTACTATTTACTTAATGGCACATGTGGAACTTATTTAGCACACACGCTCTTTTACCAAATTGTCATTAAGTGGTAAAATGACAATTGACATCTAAAAAAAACTCCAAAAATTGATAAGCATAACCATACAAATGATTTGTTGTTATAGGCTAGACTCTAGAGCACCCATAATGCTGACGGTAGAAACTAAAGGTGCAATGCAAAGTATTATTGAATTGATTATAAACTAAGGAGAATACAAGTTTATTTAAGACAAAACACAGACAAAACCCTAACTATTTAACATGCTTAAACAAGTGGGTCGGGCCAATAGGCCTTATTAGCTAACACTGACATGCTACATTATATACACTATATGAGTAGTGATTCATTTTCTCAAGCTACGTGTAACCACTTGACAGATATAGACATTCATCGAAACCAAAGGTGACCAAATAACCAATATCAGTCTTGATGCAAAAGCTCCAAGGTCATAAGCTAGTCCATGGTCACCAACCTCTTAACCGATATTGAACTAATCTTTCCATTGTCAACAACGTGTATATCTAGAAAACTAACTAAAACACACGATGCAACAAAATCTTTCCACTTTCAAAATCAATTACTACATTTCATTTTGTCATCGACTCATTTCACAAACTACAAGATTACCCAGTTAACAAAAGTTTGAAAAATACCAAAAAATACCAAGCTATTCCGGCCAAGATCCGGCTTTTTCCGGTTAGATCCGGCCAATACCCGGCTATATGAGTAATATTTTACTCTAGATATCATTATTGAAGTATTGTTTTTGAGTAAGAGTTGTAGTAGTATTGCTGTTTCAAGTACAATAGCAATAAATAGAGGGTTTAAAACTTTAAATGTATTCATTTTTGAGTGGTAGTAACATATTGAGCACTGTTTCTTCATGCGGCTATATTGCTTAGCTTTTTAAAGCTGTTTGCATAAGCTTATTTAGATCATCTACTGAGAGAAATACGTAAAGCTTAATCCTTTTGTTGTGCTTTTGGAGACAAGTTTTTATTGAAGGTTAATGTTTATTCCTTGATTATAACTGATAATAACTATCATATATATAGGATACAAGAGATTATTCTAGAATAATAACAATGGGCTTGGGCCTAATACAAATCAATAAGTAATAAATGTTGATTGATGACTTGACTTTGAATATTGACTTGACTGTTGAATGATGAGTCTTGACTTGACTTATATACGGCTAATATCTAAAAATATATGACTAATACGCCCTCGCAGTTTGAGCGGGAGGAGGACGGACGCTCAAGCTGGAGCGAAAATCTTCAAATAAAGCCGAAAGAAGACCTTTGGTGAAGATATCAGCATACTGAAAACGAGATGGAACATGAAGAATCCGAACATGACCAGCCTTAACCATATCACGAACAAAATGGATATCAATCTCTATATGTTTGGTGCGTTGATGTTGAACCGGGTTGGCCGACATATAAACTGCACTAACGTTATCACAATAAACCAGAGTAGCAGTTAAGAGAGGAGAGTGTAACTCACGAAGGAGATTGCGAATCCAAGCAGTCTCGGCAACAACATTAGCAACACCTCGATATTCTGCTTCAGCACTAGAGCGAGAGATGGTGTGTTGTCGTTTAGCAGACCAAGACAACAGGTTATCACCGAGAAACACACAATAACCGGAAGTAGACCGGCGAGT
Organism: Tanacetum coccineum; assembly: GCA_026074375.1. Lineage (NCBI taxonomy): Eukaryota > Viridiplantae > Streptophyta > Magnoliopsida > Asterales > Asteraceae > Tanacetum > Tanacetum coccineum. Next base: position 24,992 of record BQNB010017713.1, on the reverse strand, counting down.
AGACGGACAACCAGCCCAGTCAGCATCAGTGTAACCAACTAAAGATGTAGTAGCGGAAGCATATAAGTGAAGACCAAGATCCAGAGTGCCCTGAACATAGCGCATGATACGTTTGAGAGCGGCAAAATGCGGCTCCCTCGGATCATGCATATAGAGACAAATCTGTTGAACTGCATAGGACAAATCTGGGCGAGTAAAGGTAAGATACTGAAGTCCCCCTGCAAGGCTACGGTATAAGGTAGGATCCTGTACTGGAACACCGTCCGGACCCAATTTGGAGTCAGTGTCAACTGGTGTCCGAGACGGGTTACAATTAACCATATGAGCACGCTCAAGAAGCTGAAGAGCATACTTCTTTTGAGACAAAAATAATCCTGTAGAGTGACGAACAACAGATATGCCAAGAAAATAATTAAGTGCCCCGAGATCAGTCATATCAAACTCTTTATGCAGAGAGTCTATAATCTGCCGAAGTAGAACTGAGGAAGAAGCTGTGAGGATAATATCATCCACATATATAAGCAAATAAGCAACCTGAGAACCCTGTGTATAGATAAACAATGAAGAATCACAGCGACTAGGAGAAAATCCAGCCCGAGTGGCATAGCCTGCAAACCGCTGAAACCAAGCACGAGGTGCTTGTTTCAGACCATACAAAGATCTCTGTAAAAGACAAACATGGTGAGGATATCGTGAATCAACAAAGCCGGGTGGCTGATGCATGTATACCGTCTCAGATAAATCACCGTTAAGAAATGCATTCTTAACATCAAGTTGGTGAATAGGCCACCGACGAGACACAAAGGCTAAGAACCAGTCGGCGAATAGTGGCGGTTTACAACCAGATAAATGTATCTGTCTAAATCAAACACCAGGCTGCCTGTCTACTTCCTTGGCAACTAATCGAGCCTTATAGCGACTCAACGTACCGTCAGCATGAAACTTATGCTTAAATAACCACATGGAGCGAACCAGGTTGACATTCGAAGGCCTGGGTACAAGAATCCAAGTACATTTTTTTAAACTTGCGGGCATTATAATTCATCATGCATAACATTAGCCAATTAGGGTCATTTAGAGCAAGAAAAGGAGATTTAGGAATAGGAGAAAGTAGGTGGAAAGTGTGAAGAGATAAAATGTTCGATAGGTTTTTAACGATTCCGGATTGAGAACGTGTGAACAATTGCCGGGTGAGTTCGAGTGGGTTCAGGAACGTGTGAGGAATGATTGGTAGGAGGGTCGTAAGGTGGATGGGTCGTGGGGTTGTGTATTGGAAGCTCGTGGGCGTTCGTAGAAGGCCCAATATGGTTTTGTGGCTGTTGGGCTTGCATAGGAGGCCCAGTGTTAGGTAAAGGGTTATTGGGCTGTTGATTTGAGTTTGGTTGAGTTTGGATGTGAGGTTGTTGGGTTTTGGCGTTAAGGATGTGATGAAGTATAGGAGAAGCTGGTGTAGTATCTAGAAATGTGTAGGAGGGCGGGGAGGAGGGTGTCATAGATTTATATGGAAACTGAGTTTCATCAAAGGTGACATGGCGAGAGAGAATGATTTTGTTAGTTTCAAGATCCAGGCAATGATAACGCGGTGATCAGCAGGATTTCATAAAAAGATGCAAGGGTGGCACGTGTGGGCGCAAGTTTGTGTGGTGAGTGAGTCGAGGTAGGCATAGACATCAATGATGGTAAGCAGGAGTAGTTGGGCTCTTTGTGAAAGAGTTTAGAGAAAAGAATTTCATTGTTAATGGCAGTGGACGGAAGAAGGTTAAGTAGGTAGGTTGAGCCTCAACCCAAAAGGACGAGGGTAGGTGTGCTTGAAAAAGGAGAGTGCGAATGACATTATTTATGGTTCGAATCATTCGTTCGGCTTTACCATTTTGTTGAGAGGTTTTAGGGCAAGAAAAGCGGAGTTGAATGCTATGCGTGTTGAATGAAATATGCGTAGCATAATGTGTGTGTGTTGATTATTGTCGAAACTCACCACCATGATCACATTGGAAACTCTTATGTAAACATTTAAATTGATTTGAACGTATTTAAAACAACTGCAACAACAAAAAAAAAAATTTTCCAAAACATATTAGATTATGTTTAAAGGGTAGATCACAAATAATGAGAGAAATGATCAAGAAAGAGATCATATATTTGAAACCACTTGAACTAACAATTGGAGAGGTCCACAAATCAGAATGGATAATATCAAAACATTGTTTTAACACTAGAGACTAGGAACTATGAAAAAGGAAGTTCAACATGTTTATAAGTTGGAAGATGGCAGGAAATGTGGAGTCCTCTCTTTATACATGAAATTAAAATTGACGTGAAAGAGTGAGAACGAAGGACATCATCCCCGGGATGACTAAGGCGTTGGTGCCAAGTAGAGGAACTAGTAGAAACAAAAGCAGCAGGAACGGTTGACGGCTTGGTAACTGGATAGAGATCGCCCGAACTGTCACATCGAAAGAGGATATGACGAGTCAAGAAATCCTTCACAGAGAAACCAAAGGCGTCAATTCAATGTGCAGTTTATTATACTCTGATATATTGACGAACAGAAATGAGGGGATTTTTAGGTTATTAGGTGTTACAGGACATGTGAAGATTGGAAGGGGCGATGTAGGATAGAATAATGCTATGTCCTGTGTTGATAAAGGGATAGAGTTACCGTCGGCCATGAAATAGTGGTGTATAAACGCGATATTAAAAAGAGTACTTAATTATGAGCATTAGAAGTTAAGTGAGAAGTTGCCCTGTATCCCAGTTCCAAGTTGGGACGTGAACATCCTAATGCTGAACGCATTGGTAATGAAGTGGCCTGAGTCGGAGGGTGAGCAGAGCAAACCCCGAGATTCTACCTTGGCTGTTGGAGGGCAAACTGTGAAGATTATGTTGTTGTTGGACCGGTTGCTGCTGCTGTTGGGCTGTACCATATCCATGCGGCTGGTGGGCCGCAAAAAGAACCGGTTGGGCCGGCTGTTGAACTACACCATAAGAAAAAGGGGTGTGTTGGTTGTTGGGCTGTGAGGGTAGGCCTTGCTGATTGTATTGGGCCAGACGAGTGGAGTGGTAGCCAGAAGGGGGTTGAGAAGCCCAATGCATATTTTCCCCCCCCCCACCCCCCCCCCACCCCCACTCATTCAACTGGGAAGGTAGAAGTGGCTCGATCACTAAAATTCCTACTAGACTTATTATTTAACCCGGACCGATTTCGGTGGTCATGAATATACTTGCACCGATCACCAAATTTACATGTCCCTTTATTAAAATGATTACAAAGTTGAGGGAGATTAGAGGGCTTGTTCGGGTTACCTTTGTTGTTCGACTGGTTGGATGCCAAAAGAACCGTTGGTGACGACGAGCTACTTAAGAAATCGGTGGAAGAGCTGGAGTCATTATTGAATGATGGTTCTTTTAGAAGCAACATGGTATGAACATTTTCAAAGGGCAGGGTAGGTTTCACGGTAACGATAAATCAAAAGGTAGCAAATAGAGTCAAGACCATGTTGTGTAAAATGACCAAGTTTTTGTCCACCGACAATCACTACCAAGCGTTTATAAGCCTATCAGCCTCTAAAACTAATTTGGTGAATATTCATTCAGGTAATCTTGCCAAATCTTGATAGACAGAGTTCATTATCGATATGGATTGCCCTTGCATATTGTTGTCATGAAACAATTCTTTAAACGATCCATAGAGCTTTATGCATTACCCGGTGTGGTAACGACTTGATCTGAAGAGAATAAAATAAGGATCCAAGGATCACATTGATGAGATCATCAAGTTGACACCATTCTGGTTTAGTAGATGCGGTGTCGGTTTCAACATGAGATTTGAGACCGAGGCTCCCAAGATGAATGAGGGAAAAAGAGCTCCACGAGTTGTAGTTATGTTTTTCTAGGTCTAATTTAATGGGGACTTTGTTCGGGATGCTAAAGGGAATTATTTTATCGGTTGTAGAAGGTGGTGGTGGTGGTGGTGGTGGTGTGTCTTCCACGGCCATGGATGCCGAATGGAGATATTGGTGGTGGTAGGGTTAGATTGGACGTCGGTAGTGGAGAAAAAGAGGAGGAGGACGAAAGATTAAGGAGATTTTTAAGGAGAGAAAGGCTGTGATACCATATTGAAGGTTAATGTTTTCCTTGATTATAACTGATAACAACTATCCTATATATAGGATACAAGAGATTATTCTAGAATAATAACAATGGGCTTGGGCCTAATACAAATCAATAAGTAATAAATGTTGATTGATGACTTGACTTTGAATATTGACTTGACTGTTGAATGATGAATCTTGACTTGACTTATATACGGCTAATCCAAAAATATATGACTAATAGTTTCAGTCATTCCGTGGTATTGTATTTTTAAGTTTATGAAATGCTGTATTGTAAAGGATTATAAGCTACACTTGCACTCATTTGTGTCCATAACACATTGATGAAACACATTGATGAAATGAAGTAGTTTTGGCTCCACCAGCCATCTATGCTTCCGGTTAACTGTCGTTGTGCCTCTCTTTCCTGGAAAGATAGCATCATTCACTCACAAAAAAACAGCAATACCATGAAAAGTCATGACCTACCCTAATACGCACACAAATGATAAAAAAATGTCACTCGCCAAGAACGAAACCAAAAAGAACGAAAAACAGTTACCTGGTTGTACTTGTTTAACGCTTCAGCATTTTCAACAAATTCAAGATCCTAAAATCGTGCTTGTGTATAAAGATAGCAACGGTTTTATGTAGAATCAGCATGAAGTTACCTTGTATGTGAATTTAAGTGAGCTAAAGTCATTGATTCGAGCACGGCTTTTACGAGGACTTGACAAAATAAATGGGGTAGTCTGTTGAGCATCAAGCTTTCCTAAAATACTAGTACTTAATTAAGACGGAACATTTCCAAACCTGCAGCAGCACGACATTCAATGCGCAGATTGTTGGGTTTTTACATCTATTTAACCATTAAATATATCACGAGTACGCAGCGAAAAAGATAAATCACGTATAGAATAAGTAATTAACAAAGGGATCAAGAACGCGTACCTTTTAGCAATTAACGAATACACCGTCTTGAATATACGCGTGTGTATAAATCGAATACCACGCAAACTAAATAAGTTACCAAAGTAGATAACCTCTATGGTGTGCATACACTACACGTCACTGAGATACGCTAGGATGCTAGTCCTTTCTTCACGAATAAAACAACCCAACACTTTGTTCTTGTTTTGATTCTTGTCGTCACACGATCGGATCCTCCAAGGATTAATAGTCGATCACACTTATCAAATAAAAGCATAATAGATTTTATATATACATGCATGAAAATTTCCATGCATGAAATTTCCATGCATAATAATATATATGCATCGAATGACTTTTCTGCCTATTGATATAATAATCGGAAAAGGGATTATGTGGTTTAATGTAACGCATGATATGAAAGGTTATCATGTGTTATTTATGTCATACGACTTTTTGGATGTTTTGTATCGCCGTTCGTATAATGATCCTTAAAGATCATTATATAGTCCAATAACTTGGTCTCCAAGTTACAATACAACACCTCCTCTAGTTTTCTAAAAACAACACTTGAATCCTTCTTCTTTTCTAGTTCGACCGGTCACAACCAACACCACACGGGTTTGGTTTTTGTACTAACAAGTCCTTCACTTGTTAATATTTATTAATTAAATCTAACGTCTAACGTTATAATTAAAGACCGTTTAATATTTCATGAAGTATATTACTATAATTAATATACTATAAATATATTAATTATATTAATAAACGTATCCTCTGTGTATACGCGTGTGCCCCCATAGGCTCACATATTTCCGGCCGTATATTTATTTATGATATGGACATATCCCAACAGCTCCCACTTGGACATGTCACAAATAAATATAACAACATTGGTAAGCGTCTAGCAACACGCCAATGCTCCCAGAAATACCTGAGTGTACTTTCATAAAGTCACAGTTAAATGATTTAAGTATTTACAATCCCTTTGTTTCCGATACCGTGTTAAAAATGGATATGGATCAATAGTCATTCCATTAATTAACGATTCTGTTTCTCGTATATATGATTAATCAAGATTACCAAAAATCATTGAGACATATCTACCTGAGTTTTTGGGTGCGGCCACACATACATCTGATTAACCCTACGAGGGGCCCAGTGGCATCATACTTCAACTATTGAAGGAACAAATTCTTTATTGACTACAAGTGTCAAGTCACCATGCTTCACAATCACTTCTGAAATAGTCCTTATTAGCTACCTTATTCAGGATAACTTAAACTAGATCAAGAAGAATTATTCACACATGCAAGACCTACTTGCATCTCAAGTCTAAGGATTTAGTAAATTAAAATCACTTACAAGATTCACTTAATGACGCCGATCCATAAAGTGATAATCTTGTTAGTTGGGGAAATCCAATATTCATCTTATGAATATCATGTGAGTTTGGCGGACACTTCCTTTAATATCCAAGATATCACCAATCACTCAGATTTGCCTTAGTTCAACAATATTCCCACATTGTTGATCGACAACGGACTAATTTAGAATAATAACTATTATTATTCATGGATTTAAACATGCAAATATAGGACACAATTTATATTAAATATAACCCACATACCTCGTATCATTATCATTAATAAAATTGTCTATAACATCCCTTATCCAAATACTAAATAGATCAAATGCATGATAATTCTAGTTGACGAATCATGCCTCAAGATACGACGATCGTACTTGCTGACAAGGCATAGATTTCATTAATTTCAACTAGCTTTGATCTTTTGGAATTTCGAGAATACATTGTTAGCCTCAATTTTATTGAGGAAATAAAGGAAGCTCGTTCCCGTGTTCGAGACCTTACTTCGAGGGAGATTGTTAGCCTTAATTTATTGAGTCGAACAAGGAAGTTTGGTCACTCTACGATGGAGCTTCGGTCTTTAATTAGTTAATGTTGTAATAGGATAATATCAGGAATCGGGCTCGATAGATAATCTAATATTGTATATGTTTTGGGTTTAATCCCAAGCAAAACCCGAGCCCGGGTCCTAGTCAAATATCCCGCGCGTCATTTAACGCGACGGGGTATATAAACTCTTTTCTATTTAGAAAAGAGTTAGTTGTTCATTTTCAAATATAATTCCATTTCTCTTTTCTCTCATATCTCTCTCTAAACTCTCTCTCTAGAACAACTCTTTCTTTCTCCTTTCTAGTTCCGATTTCGTGATCGATTGTATGAAGTGAAGTGTTAACGAGATCCTACATACATATCTCAAGAATTTAATTAATGAAGTTCTTGAATATCTATGATGGTTGTTTGTTTATACAAATATTTCAATATTAACACACTATATATCATAAGGTGTGTGACATCAACTATTGACAACAATCATCTTTCGCAGCTTCCAAAAGTGTAAAGTATTCTTATTCTTTAATGTATAATGCAACTATGCTCTCAGTTAAGCACAACTAGTCCACATGGTCATCCTAAAAAAATGAAATCATACCATGACTAGTATTGAGTGTCATCTCAATTCGATTTAGCATCCGTGTACACAAACAACCCTGTATTTTTCGAGGCCCAAAACCCTCGTTTACTATGAGTTATTGACATTTTTCAGTTTTTTGGAATTTGTGTTAGACTTGTTTTTGTTCTAGCTCACGGCCCATCTGTATTTTTAGGCCCGTTTCAGATTGGTGAGCCTATTTAAACAATCTGCTGTAACCCTAGCCAGACAATTATCTGTTTTTATACAATTAAATCATTGGCCGCTGATTCCGAATCAAATCATTCACGGTTTTCTATTGATTTTGTAAAATCCCGTTAATTCTTTTATCGGTTTTAATCATAGACGTGTAAAATCCCGTGAACGTGAATTGCTTACACAACCACAACTTCAATCACATCATATCCACTAAAGATCCAACAAATCTTTTACACTTCATAATTCACGATAAAATGGAAAAGAAAGATACCTTATCTTCGTGTTCAGATTCGGAAAAACAACAAATGCAACTAATTCAAGACAAATCAAAAGAAAGTTGCATGGTATCTTTTCAACAACTTCATTCTTTTTTTTTTCTTCTTTTTATTTTTTTAACACTTAAGCGTCTTTTAAACAACGACTTAAGGTAGCGCGTAGCTACACTCTTTGGTCAAGATTTTGTTAGATTTTTTAAGGCACAATGTTCATAAACTGGATCAACTTCTCAAAAGCAACGTGATAACAAAGAATTTCAGAGTATTGCATCCATGGCCTCTTTTTAAAGTTCTTGAGGACACAGTTTTAGATGTTTATTACGTCAAAGATTTTAGTGATTGGATGAATATATTGTAATGACAACGGCAACTTACTTTCTATCAATGCACTCAAACTTATATTACAAGAATTCCGTTTGGGACCACTTGGTACTAATTCAATGGAATATTGTCAAAATGCGATTGATGAAGAGCACCGCATAAAAGAGAGCATGAAAGAAGGGTGAATGAAAGACAGACGCAGACTACAATGGAAAAGGTTTGATACGAGCGTAGAATTGGATGCTAGTTCAGTTATCATTGAAAGCAATGGGACAGAATCACAAAAGCAAGATACAAGCAGCAGATCAGGGAATGATGCGGAAATCAGACCTATATATGATGAAGAACCAATGGCTGAGGTACAAATGACTGCTGATAATAATGTATCTGCTACAAGACAACAAACATGCTGAGCAGACCGAATCAATATAATTAAGGATGAGAAGAGGTTGCCCAGAATGTGATCAATGTAGAAAACGTCCTTTGCCTGCTTATTACTGATAACAGGACAACTGAACTCTAAATCATGTACTCGATGTCTGAAATGTTTGTCTTCAAAAAAGACTGTCGCCCAGTGTCAACAGATTTGCAAACTCAAAGCACATTGTATTAATCTTGAACTACAAATGGAAAACAATGTTTTAAAATCAGGGCAACAGAGTTAATTTTTAAAAGCAGAAAAGTAATGAAGCAAAGATAAAAAATTGACATCAATGTAATGAAACAATAAACATCGAATGTGGACATAGTGTGGCTAAATTACTTGCAGAGATATGAGCAGTTTTCATAAAGAAAAGAGCACTTGAAACATGACTTACAATGATCTTTTTGGCTTCTATAAACCTAGGACTCGACGTTCAGACCTAAGACTCAGAATGAACTATAATGGCACCAAATAAACAAAAAGTCTAATGAAAATGCTGATGTACTAGCTCAGATTCAGAAAAAGGGGTTTGCAATTGCAGCATTAAAAAATGAGTTAAGAAAGGTAACAGGAAATTGTATGAATACTAAGTTTGTAAAACCATCAATCTTCGGGAAACCAGTTTTTTCAAACCACACAAAAAACCTATCTGTTGTTAGTCAAACCGACTGGGTTTAAAGATAAACGAACCCAAAATTTCAAAAGAACGGTTTGCCTCCCAAGTTGATGTGAGTAACGATTTGTCAAAACCAGTCACTACACATTATCTGCCTAAGAGAAGAGAATCTGCCCATGCAAAACCTCATTACATGATTGCAACTAGCGCTATCTAGGTATAGCTCAAATGACATTGTTCATAATCGCTACCTAGAGGAGGCTAGAAAAATGCACTAGTGACACTCTAGCAAACTCTTAGAAATTTTTTTGACTCTAAAATTTTTTGCTTGACATGTTCAGGAAATGTGTCTTAAAATGCCAATCATTGACGCTTGTGTAATTAAAAATTCCTAAAAGAAGTCCAACCTCGCGTGCTAAGGTTCATCCAATAAGACGAACAAACAGAATCAAACCCGTAGAGCAGTATGGGTTTATGCAACGAAAACCAAAAGACAGATCCCAAAAGGACATAGGTTTTCAATAAAAAAAGACTACCAATGTGCATTGAGAAAACAAAAGTCTAGAATCTTATCTTAGGTGGCACCAAAGGGTTAGAATTTCATCAAGACTGTTTGTCTTAGATGGGTTCCACCAGGATAAAAATATTCACCTCTAGCACAAAAAGGTTGACTTTGTGAACCCACCAAATGGTCAAAAGAAGATATTCATCTAACATTGTGAAAGCGAGCAGCTCTTTAATGTTATGCAAGTACTCTCTTAAGCTACAGGTACTTCGTTCAATCTTATAAGGAAGGGACTAAGAGTTTTGGTTACGAAAAAGACAGATATCTCAGAAAACTGTGCTTAAGAATTTTTTGATTGATGATCAAACTTAATGAAGTTGGAGCCACAGCAGTTCAAGCCTCGGTCGTTAATGTCAAATGGTGTCTGCTGAAAATAACACTTCAGGCCCCGTTCCTTAATGTTCAAAAGATGTTTGATCGCAACAGATCAAGCCTTGGTCTTCATGGCAAATGACGTCTGTTCACATCAGTTCAGGCCTCGTTCCTCATCAAATGACTTCTGATCATAACCTTTCAGAACTCGGAATTCACGACCACAACAATGAACAGTCAAGTTCAAAGCTGGTTCCAAAAGTGTTCCTCTAGCAGACAAGACAGCTACCACCTTCACATAGCAATGCTGAGGACAACAGGTATATATATATATAAACAAAATCTAAAAAATAGAAAATTTCCAAAAAGAATCTTCTCGACATATCTCTTAGAATCGATAACATTTACGTGCTTAGAAATGTCGATTAACATTGACACGGGTGTGTAAATGAAGTTCGAGCGAGAGTTTGCAAATAGTTTCCAAAATATGTCATGCTATTTTTTAAATGGCTTATGTGCAAATCTCAGTACTATAACCCAGACTTAAAATAAGGAAGGTTGTAACTTTATCCCTCACACGAGGGAAAAAATAATATTTCTTCGGTCATTGAGTTGTTTCTTACAAGAACATTCAATGTTTTTAGCTCAAGAAAAAGGATAGTGTACGTTTTTAGTGCGCTTACCCTTACCGTTAGAAGAGAAGTCTCTAAACATTTGGTTTTTCAAAAAGTTGAACATAATTTTTCAAGAATTTCTCGATGACAATTCATAATCTTTCAAAATTGTGTGTTCAACACTCCAACCCTCACAATGTTTTCAAAAGACAACAATTTCTCAATTGGTCCTATTTTTGAGGGGGAGTTTTTCGAAAAACAAAGTTTTAATGTTCTTGGATACATCAACAACGACAACTCTTATGTATTCAAAACATATAAAATGTTTCCAAAACCATTCATGCTGATAATATTTTCTCCCACAGAATTTTCAAGACATATTTTAATCACAAGGTATTTCAAAAACTAAGTGTTTATTATTTAAAATAAGGGGAGAAAATGTAATTAAAATATGATCTAATCGACTCAATGTGCTGAACAGAAAGAAAAGGTTTTATGGTTCGATCTTATACCCAACAACATCTTAATTTCACGACGATTCTGAAGTCATAAGGTGGTTAGGTTAGGAATCAATCCTATGATCCAACCAGAACCGGAGGATCTACCCAAGGATAATCCAAAGTTAGAAATAGCAGTCCTTAGGTATGATTGGAGATGAATGTATATGGGAATAATGTCGACTAAGATTGAGCTAACACTGGATACAATACAACAAGGTGTCTAGTAATGACGTCCTGGTGGTAAGCATTTGAAGGCGGTTGAGAATGAAAAAAGAAATGTATGGATAAAGTGGTCTAAAGAAAGGAAAGCCCTCCTAATACCTTAAAGGCAGAAACAGAGTTAAATACATATGCTGTCAAGAATCACAAGTTGATTGCTGACGATTGAAAATGCACTCATGGACCCAAGTGATGCATTGCACAACCTTTCCCTGTCTTTTCGGGTTTCTACTTAACAGAAAATGGTCTCATTTGTCACGGGATACACAAGTTATCTTAACGAGAGACACGTCTATTGATTTTCAAAATAATTCTTCTCGTTTATCATAACGTAAACCTGCAGGTCAAATAGTAGGTGACGACAACCTAATCCCATTCAAATGCTCAACTCTACAATGAATTAACAATCTAGAAAGCTCAAGATGAAAGGACAAAGACTTCCGTAACCTCTGATTTAAGCTTTCTAGATAATGCAATAGTAATGATCATGTTGGTTCAAAGACACAAGATCTTTAAGATGGCTTAGCCGATCGCTAAGCAAGAAGGACAGCTTACAACGAACACAAGATCCAAGAAACACTCGAGCTTAAACGACAAAAGCAATCTCACTGATCTCATGAAGGAGTGTCATCAATGAACTCACTTCGGGGGAGATTGTTAGCCTCAATTTTATTGAGACAATAAAGGAAGCTCGTTCCTGTGTTCAAGACCTCACTTCGGGGGAGATTGTTAGCCTCAATTTATTGAGTCGAACAAAGAAGTTCAGTCACTCTACGATGGAGCTTCGGTCTTTAATTAGTTAATGTTGTAATAGGATAATATCGGGAATCGGGCTCGATAGATAATCTAATATTGTATATGTTTTGGGTTTAATCCCAAGAAAAACCCGAGCCTGGGTCCTAGTCAAATATCCCACGCGTCATTTAACGCGACGAGGTATATAAACTCTGTTCTATTTAGAAAAGAGTTAGTTGTTCATTTTCAAATATAATTCCATTTCTCTTTTCTCTCATCTCTCTCTCTCTAAACTCTCTCTCTAGAACAACTCTTTCTTTCTCCTTTCTAGTTCCGATTTTGTGATCGATTGTATGAAGTGAAGTGTTAACGGGATCCTACATACATATCTCAAGAATTTAATTAATGAAGTTCTTGAATATCTATGATGGTTGTTTGTTTATACAATTATTTCAATATTAACACACTATATCTCATAAGGTGTGTGACATCAACTATTGACAACAATCATCTTTCGCAGCTTCTAAAAGTGTAAAGTATTCTTATTCTTTAATGTATAATGCAACTTTGCTCTCAGTTGAGCACAACTAGTCCACATGGTCATCATCAAAAAATGAAATCATACCATAACTAGTATTGAGTGTCATCTCAATTTGATTTAGCATCCATGTACACAAACAACCTTATGCTTTTAAAATCCATAAACAATGAATATTCTCTTAATAATGTTTGACACCTCATGAACTCCAAGTTCATTGGTTTATTCTAATTGCACAACAAATTGTTGTAATATATATATCCTTAGATTTTCATTACTATGGACAAATCCATAATCTAAGAAGAATTCCAAATCCAAACATATTCTATTAAAATATTCAATTCAATAATTATCTAAAAACTTTTGATTAAATACTAATGTTGTGAAATCATCTTGCATTTATGCATGATACAACTACTTTCCTACACAATATGATGTACATAATGAATCCTTTATTCCAACTTAAGTATTCATTCATGTTCCATCTTATCAAAATATATGTATCCATTGAGACTTTCTAAATGATATGTCAAATTGTGTTAGATTTATATACCGCATATGTTCATAGCAATAAAAATATTATTTCAAGGTTGTGTATTTAATTTCCTAAATCTTTCAGGTGAAGGAAACCTAAACATAATATTCCCACTAGCTTTTAGAAATACTGAGGAGTTATCTTTATTTAACAATAAACATAAGATTATTCTCCTAGATGCTTGCAATGATCCATACTTGGATTCTTGCCGTTTGTACACTTCATAAAGATTATATGAATTCATAAACTCTATTGATTACTAACCGTCCTCGCAATAGTAATCAATCAAGGAAGAGTTTTGAATTCCATTACCATATTTCATCAATATGAACACTAGTATCACAATCAACCATCTTTATATAATTAATGCTCATAGAAAGAATATTTAATCAAAAAATAATTTCTTGCGTATGATTAAAAATCTTATCATAATGCATGCATCAAATATGTGTACAACATTGTCCTTATGAGTTTGAAACCAAGAACCAAACCACTTGGGTTTTTCTTCTCTTTAAAGAAACTCATCTTAACTTCTCAGTCTAACCATTTAGTTAATGATCAATCAAGTCAAATTCAAAATTCAACAATGCATATTAATGGTTACACCATGATACCGAATTCAAAATTCAATAATGCATCTTTAACAGGTTCCCATGATCCTGTGACTCATATTCCTCAATATTGAAATAACATTTATCAATCAAGTATTTGAGGTATCCTTGCGGATCTATGAACGAAAAATATATCATTATAAGGTTTAACATTTACATGTAAAGCCTCAGTATGATATTCACTAGTGTGTTTAGAAGGTTATGTATTTTGTATTTTTATCTCTTTCAGATCTAAAAATGCTCCCACTTGCTTTTTGTAATTTTAGACTCTTCTATAATTACTTAGCATGTAGAGGAACATTACAAGATACATTGACAGTTTTTGAATTTAGTTTGTTAATATCATTCTTCATAAGACTTTTAACAAATTCAGAACTTCAATTTTAAGACTTAATGCGAGTCATCACATTTCATAATCATGATGGTGTCTTATTAACCTTCTAGGTTGGAGTCTTATCGAGTATATATAAGACATACTCAATTTCAAACCTTGACAGATTCGGAGGTGAAATATTTAAGTTATCAAAATCAAATAATTCCAAATAATTTGATTCAATACTCTAGACATACCATAAATATGTGGTATTCTATGAGTAATTTTATTGTGAGACTTTATCACAATCTTTTAAATAACTTAATACTCTTTAGGTCACATACTTATCAATTGTGTCAAACCAAATTGAATAGATAGTATTTAAAAACCTATTTGCATGCAATAATGTATACGGCTTTAACTATTTCAAGAAATCTATCAATGTTAACTATACATTATTTTGCCTTTGAACAATTCAAGGACTTTTGTTCATGTCATAGCCAGAAGATATAACTTACTTTATGTTATAAGTCTTTTAACAATTAACGGACTTAGTGTTTATTAATTTACAATAAACATAAACATATTTAACTAAAGTAATTCTGAAC
>BQNB010017712.1:15037-69472 GCA_026074375.1 Tanacetum coccineum | reverse complement strand
GGAGTTACGGAGGAAACCGTTACACCCTAGTCATAGTAGATGACTACTCTAGGTACACCTGGACTAGATTTCTTAAGGATAAAACCGAAGCCTTCGATCAGGTAAAAATATTTAGTAGGAAAATCCAAAACCAATTAGGTTGTTCAATAGTGTCAATAAGAACCGACCACGGCAGAGAATTTGATAATGATGTGCAATTTTGAGAGTTTTGTAATGCCAACGGTATTACACATAATTTCTTGGCTCCACGCACTCCTCAATCAAATAGGGTGGTCGAAAGGAAAAATAGGACACTTCAAGAAATGAGTAGGACTATGTTGAATGAGCAATCGTTACCACAAAAAATTTGGTGTAACTCCGTAGATACCTTCAACCATCATTCTGACCGAATTCTCTTTAGATGCCATTCTAGGAAAAACACCTTACGAACTTTTAAGAGGTAGGAAACCTACGTAAGATTATTTTAGAGTGTTTGGAAACAAGTGCTTCATTTTGAACACCAAAGACTACCTTACCAAGTTTGACCCAAAGTCATACGAAGGTGTTTTTTAGGATATTCTCAAAATAGTAAAGCCTACATCATCCTAAACAAACACACTAGGAAAGTCAAAGAATCACTTAACGTGACATTCGATGAAACTCATCCATACTCTAAGACATCACCCTTGGTGGATGATGACTTAGATGAAGAGAGCAATTAAGGTTTACAGAAAAGAACAAACTAGAAAAACGACATTGTGGATGAAACTTTAGAGATTGATGAAATAGTCAAATTAAGGAATCTAGGAACCATCCATTAGAAAAATGTAATAGGAACCTTACCAAAAGAACCATTACGGTTACAAGCTAAAACAAAGTAAACTTCTTTTGTTTTATATCAATGTAGAACCTCAGAATGTATTTGGGCGTTGTGGAATGAAGCGTTAGGAGATGAAAGTTGGATAGTCGTCATGCAAGAAGAATTAAATCAATTCATTGCTAACGACGTTTAGGAGTTAGTTCCACAACCTAGGAATATGACAAACCCCCCCCCCCCCCCCCCCCCCCTATCATAGGAACTAAGTGGGTATTTAGAAATAAGTTAGACGAGAACGGTGTTGTTTCTCAAAATAAGGCTAGGTTAGTTGCTCAAGGCTTTAATCAATAAGAGGGCATCAATTATGATGAAACTTATGCTCTAGTTGCTAGACTTGAGTCTATTAGGATATTATTAGCTTATGCTTGTGCCTTAGATTTTAAACTATTCCAAATTGATATTAAAAGTGCATTCCTGAACGGTTTTATCAATGAGGAGGTATACATGGCACAACCTCCAGGATTCATTGATTTTGAAAAACCGGATCATGTTTATAAATTAAAGAAAGCTTTATATGGTCTTAAACAAGCACCCAAAGCTTGGTATGATAGATTAAAAGCTTTCCTTATTAAACATGAATATAAAATAGGAATGGTAGATAACACTCTTTTTACTAAGAAGAAAAGTTCAAATCTCATCCTTGTTCAAATATATGTCGAGACATTATATTCGGTTCGACTTGTCAAGACATGTGTGATGAATCTGCCAAAATCATGCATGGCGAGTTCGAGATAAGCATGATGGGTGAACTTAACTTCTTCCTTGGATTACAAATAAAACAAATGAAAGATGGTATCTTCTTTAATAAATCTAAGTATATTAAAGAAATGCTTAAGAAGTTTGTTCTAGAAGATTCTAAACCAATGAAAACTCCCATGTCCTCTGATACTAAACTCACGAAAGATGAAGAGTGTAAGTTGGTAGATAGTACCAAGTATCGAGGCATGCTAAGTAGTTTATTATACCTAACGGCAAGTAGGCTTGATATCATGTTTAGTGTATGCCTTTGTGCCCGCTTCCAAGAGGCTCCCAAAACCTCTCACCTTGAAGCGGTTAAACTTATCTTCCGATATTAAAGACACTACGCACTTAGGATTATGGTATTCTAAGGGGACCGGTATAGAAACTGTAGTATATTCCGACTCTGATCATGCGGGAGATTATGTAGATCAAAAGAGCACTAGCGGTATTTGTACGTTCGTGGGATGTTGTTTAATATCTTAGTTCTCGAAGAAACAAACCGCTCTTGCTATATCTACTACTGAAGCCGAATACGTAAGCGCCGGAAAGGCATGTCAACAAGCACTATAGATGAAACAAGCTCTCATCGACCACGACGTACGACTCAACGATGTTCCCATCATGTGTGATAACAAAGGCGCGATTGACCTTAGCAAAAACCCGGTGCAACACTCTCGTACCAAACACATCAAAATACGTCACCACTTTCTTCATGATAATGTCCAGAAAGGACATATCTCAATCGAAAAAGTGCCGTTCGTCAACAATATTTCCGACATTCTTACTAAACCTCTTAAACATGAATCGTTTAACTATCTACGTCTTAGTTTATGATGATGGAACACATTCCATAAATCATATTAGTCCGCTTCTCTTTATTATGTCTTAATTCTAGTCCGTGTTCCATTTCGTGTCGTGACAACTTGAATACTTCATGCAAAGTACTTTAAGCATTTTTAATTCGCGAAATGCAAATTAAAATGTCACTCCTCTTTGTAAAATTTTTGTCAAAACTGAGTCCAAAACCCTTTACTAAGGGCGGCCCCCATACCACAGGCGGCCCCTAATATATTTGAGACCGCCAGACATTATGGGACCGCCGTCAGCAGACTCCCATATTTTTACACTTTGTCAAAAAAAATTCAAATCACAAAATCAAACACCCCTCTTCGTGCTGCCATTAACGAACACGACCAAAAATCACTCAAAACTTTCAAAATACACATTTAAACCACAAATTGAAGATAATAATCAAAAACAACAAACTACAATCATTCACAACATCTTAAGATCATCAAATTGTTAAGTTATTCATTCATTTTATTTCTATTTGAGTCTAGGGTTCATGTATGAAACAAAATTTTAATTGAGGGATTCGATTTTTCATTCCATTTTGTACAATTAAGACTACTAGGATACAATGTATAACTAATATGCTTCCTGTAGACATAGGATTTGCTTACATTTTTGTTGAAAAATTTATTTCGAACCAAAACCCCAATTTTATTTTCAAAGCACTCACGTTAGGAACATAATAAAATTGTGGTTATGCATTGTCAATACAACTTAAAAATATTTTCAAACACATGCATAATGATCTCATGAGTCATATCCGTGCTAAGTTTGAATCAATTGACTTTGATTATTTGTTAAACTTAAATGAACAAATTGTTCCTCATTTTGTTCTAGAGTTTTATTGTCAACTAACTTTTGATTATAACTCCGTGGGTTAATTTGTAGTCAACTTTGTTATATAAAGTAAGTCTTTCTCCCTCACTCTTGAGGAATTTAGTCAAATCTTAAAGATACCGTTTAAAGGTCATGCATCACACACCGACATGTGGTCACTCGACTACTTGTCAATAAGTGTTCCGAGTAAAGGTTGTTATAAAACCACTCCTCCGTCTCCAAGTGTCATCAAGTCTTTCATTCAAATTCCTAGACAAGGTCAAGTCACTCATACTAAAAACAAGAAAGCCATTATCGTCAACAAAAACGAAAGCTTAACTCGCAAGATTCAACCTCATATGAAACCATGGGTTGATATCATTTGTGAAAATGCCATTTGTCTAGGAGGTCATAAGTATCATGTCTCTGCTTGTCTTTGTCATATGCTTTATTGCATTGAAACCTCCACTCGATACAATCTAGCATACTTTGTTGTCAAAAGAATGGAAAAGACTCGAAGCAAACCTAAGGAACTCTTACCTTACGGAATGCTTTTGACTAGATTGTTCAAACATGTTGTGTCCGTCTTTACCGAGCTAGAAATTGATCGCTACATCTCACATGATCGAGTCATGCATCCCCTCCCTCCTCATTATGAGAGAAAGAAGTGATCGGATCGTGGCAAGAAAAGATCTCATGAGTCAAATGCTAGCTCCTCCTCCACCACTCTAAATTATGCATCCTCATCTCATTCGTTGGATGATCCCATTGATGAAAATGATGATGAATCTTTTCATTCTAATCCTTCCTCTCCGTATTAAAACATCTCTTCCTCGTCAAATGATGTCTCTAGAGTCCATCAAACCCTCCTCATGAAAGTCATTACTTGAACACCCATCTCTCCGAAACTATTAATCTTTAAACTCAACAAAGAGATGCTCACCGAGAAGGGTTAAGGTCAATTGGACAAGCTCTCAAGAACATGTTGGGTGGAAAACGGAAATGAACATGTTGGCATAACTACTATGAAACTATTATTATTATTATCATCTCTCGTGTTTAATACATTATATTTCTCTATTATTAGGACTAGGGGTGACAAATTTTATTTGCATTTGACTTGGATAATCTTCTACATTCTATGACTAGCAAATTTTATGATTATGACATGAGAAGAAATGCCACCACTTGCTAAATGATTTGTATGCTAGAATAGAACTACATATTATTGCTTAAACTAGTTGATTCTTGAATATTGGTAGAAGCCGAAATCACTAGACTTAAGAAAAAGAGAAAACTGGAAATCTTCCTGTCTCCAGAAAACCAAAAACGCCCCCTTATATACCCGGCGGATCCCTAATATATTTGGGACCTGTCTCGTGAGATGGAACCATCCACCATAAGGGAAAGAAATTATTTTTAGTTTACCTCTTTTTTCAGTATCTGACCCTCCTACCTACATCCAAGCTGTCATTCCCCAATTAGCTAAACCATATTGTGAACTTTTCTCTCCTAAACCATGCTTTGCCACTTTATCCAATCTTCCTCATTATTTAATCACCTAACTTTCATATTTCACCACCATCTTCATCTCCCTCAAATCTATCTTCTTCTATATCAATGTCTTGCTCAAACCATCATTACAACTTCTCTAGAAAACCAAGGATGTCGGTTAGAAAAGTATGGAAACGCAAAACCTCCACTCCAAAATCATCACCTCCTTCCCAAAATGATTCACCTCCTCTTCCTCCAAGAGTCTACTTATAATCTCCTTCACCACCATCTTACAATCCCTTAAGAGATCAAATGATTAACCAACTCCACAACATCTCTACCATTCTTGATTCACACACTAATCCATCCAATGCCTACATTTATGCACCACCTTCACCACTACCACCACAAATTCATCCTCCTTCTCATGCTCAAGTTGAATTTCACTTAAGTTTTTGTCATCGTTGCAAGTTTTCTAGACACTAATTCTACTATTTGAGAAATGAAATCAACTTTATTTACTATCTTCTAACCCGTCCCATCCTTCCAACCCGTATCCCTCCAAATCATGTTTCACCAACCCTTTCTTTTTCCTTCTTTAATTAATCATTCCTACATGATTAATCTTCCTAAATAATTGTTCTTTCATCTTTTGATTATGGAACCTTCTACCTTTCAAGAATCCACTAGTGTAGAATCGATGCTTGCATTATGTCTTTAATAGATTATCTACTTTCTATTGTAATGATTCATACAAATGTTGTATGAATTTGTCTTAGCTCTTATTAAGATCTAGTTTTAAATTTTATGTTGCATGTATTAATTGGATGTGCTATTGTATGAGTTTCTTGTTGGTTGAATGAAACTCTTCTTTTGTTAATTTAAATACAATGTGTTAACTTGAAAGATATTTGTCTTGCACTTGTTCTTCTAACCTTGTTTTGTAACACATAATTTTTGTAAGATCGATCCATTGGTGCCCCGAACAAGGGGGATCATACATCAAGGGGGAGTCTTGATATCGTCGATTTCTTTCTTCCTTCAACAACTCGGCGATCATTCTTTTGTATTCGACAAAAAGGGAAGAACTGAACATAACACATTTAATAAATTGACATCTTTAATTTTTATTTAAAATGAGTTTATATTTTGTGTTCATCAAAAAGGGGGAGATTGTTAATACAAATAATGCCTAAAAACGTTATTTATATTTTTCGACCTCTCAACGTTTTGATAATAACAAAATGTAAAAACGTTTACAATAAAAATAAATGTTTACAAATTATTAAATGTAAAATTTCATTTTTAAGATTAGTGATCACTTAAGGTATGGACAAACAAAATAATTAAGCATGATTAGTGATCAAGAAAATATTTTTTTTAATCCTCACTTTTAATTCTACAAAAGTATTTTCTCAAAAATACATTTACAAAATATTCTCTAATTAAAATAAAAAGTTTTATTAAAAACTTAAAATTTGAAATTCAAATTCTCCCCCCAAAACGGAAGCTTCTACACCAGATACAACTTTCCCCACAAAAAGACAAAAAAGGGAGCGGAGTCTAGGCGGCGGCCCCCTTATAGGCCTGGCGTCCCCCTTATATATAAGGGACCGCCGGGACCGCCCCCAGAGAGCCGTTGGGATTCCCTGCCTATAAATACTGCTCCATTCCTAGCAGAAAATCATTCCTCTTTGCACGAAATTTTTTAGTCTTTTCTTTCTCTCTCTAAACCTTCTTTCACTCACTAAATATCTTGATCACTAACATACTTAGATCTTGTTTCAAGTAATCTAATCTCTTCTTCTCATCTCTTCCCTCTCATTCAAGTGCAAGATAAGAACACTCGTATTCGTCAAGAAACAAAGTGTTAATTAGTGATCTATCCTCCTTTCTTCTAAGTACCAAAACTCTAATTGTATAAGTCTTGTGTATTTGTTTGATTCGGATATTGTGTAAATCCGATAGTGTAGATCTTGTGAGTGTGTATATCTTGTGAAGTGGTAGATTGGTTCTAGCTAAGATTAGGACTCGGCATTTAGCTTAGTGTCAAAAAATAACGTAAGCGACGTGTAAACGGTTTTCTCCGTCTAAAAGGAGCTTGTTGACATAGTGAAATCTCGAGTCGGATATTTGGGGAGTGGAGTAGGGTGAAGAGGTGCTTCGTAGCCGAACCACTATAAAATCTTGGTGTCTTGGTTTAGTTGTTTCTTTCCTTATCTCTGTACATTATTATTGTTGTTATCGTGTTTTAGTTTAGATAGTTATTGCTTGTTCATATTGTGATTTGATTGAACATATAACTCGAATCTATACATTTTTGAAAGTAAAATTTTAAAACGCAAAACAAACGTGTAAACTATTCAACCCCCCCTTCTAGTTTCCACACTTTTTAAGGTTTACGTAGTTTAAAATGTAAACTTTTATAATCCGTTTGTACAACTAGTTTATATGTATAAAGATGAATATGAAAGTATAAGATTTATGAGGATTTGATACCTTACAAGAGTATGAAGGATTAGAGGATGATTAGAGACTAAAACGACCCAAACGTTGTTTATAATTAACCCGAATACAATAAGAGTCAACCTCGAACTATATATCTTCAAATGGTTTTGATCAAAGATTGAAAATATATAGATTTGTGTATGTGTGTTGGTGTTCGAACAAGAGAGAAGAGAGAAGAGAGAAGAAAGATATGTGTGTTTTTCTTTTGCGAAGTGAATGAATGAGAGATGAGAATGTAAATGGGTTTTAAAGGACCACTAACTTAACTTGTAAGCAAAATTTGAAATCAAAATGTATATATGTGTGTATGTGTGTATTCGGTGTGGAGACAAGCAATAAAGGGAGACCAAAATGATCTACCAATAAGAATCAAGGGCTAGTACTAAGCTAGAATAATGGATCCATGTCCCCTAGAGTTTCAAATTTCAAATTGGTATCTCATGTGTTTATGTGTGTGTGTAATCGGTTGAAACAAGAGTCAAGGGGGGGGGGGACCATTTTGGTCTCCACCATTCTAGGAATCATAGTGCTCTATTTGATTTAATTTCAAGGGTTCCATGCACAAGTATATGTTATTAACTATATCCGGAACACGCGAATAACAAAAATGAATAACGACTTCACGAAATTTCTAAAATTTTAAATATCAATTAAAAACATAAAAATGCGTCTACTAACGAAAGACTATGATGATTAGATACACAGATCGCTTTTGGCAATGATTCTCAGATAAACGCGGGACAACTTCCCGGTTAAACGTAAAAATTAAACGAAACGTTAAAATTTTCAAATTACTAAACGAAAACGGCTAAAATATTGATCAGAAATTTTTGTGTTGTGACATAATTTCCTCGTTAAAAGAGCTTTGTCCTCAAAGCTTGAGACGTGACATTAAGTACCGATATAGATTTTGAAAACATGGGAGGGTATTTCTTTGGAAATTGATCTTCACTATCCCAGGTGAACCCGAGATCCCTTCTCGATTCCTAATGAACTTTGACGATAGGAATACGACTTCGCCTTAATTGTTTGTCTTTTGGTCCATAATCTCAACCGGTTCCTTGATGAAATGGAGCTTGTAGTTGACTTAAATTTCATTCAGCAGAAAGGCGAGTGTTTCATTAGACCAACACTCCTTCAGGTTTAGCACATGCAACGTACTATGAACCTTGCTTACTTGTTGTGAAAGTTCGAGTCTAAAAGCAATGGTTCCTACTTTAGCTAGATTCTTAAAAGGTTCGATATATCTAGGGTTCATCTTTCCCCGTTTGCTAAAACGTATCACTTATTTTCCAAGGCGATACCTTCAACATGGCCTTATCTCCAACTTGAAATTCTAAGGGTTTGTGTCTCACGTCGGCATAATTCTTTTTGATGATCACAATTACCCAAGTAGTGTCGTACTGCTTGTTTTCTTTGGTAGTCTTGTGATAAAATCCATGGCTGACCGTTTCCCCATTTCCAATGGGTTTTCTGGATGTACCAGAAATTGAATAGTTATAATTACGTCCTCCATTTTAATCCACGCCATGCATTTGCTGACCTAGGTGGCGATGTCTGCTTCCATATCGGGCCATTGGTGAAACTAGCAATAAGATTATGATAATCTTATCCGATTCATGTATATTGAAATAGTTAGGTTTGTGTGGCTCATGCTTGATTAATTCTCCTAAGTTTCTAACATGTGGTAACCAACTCCTCCTCCTAATGCAAAGAGTTCCATCAAAACGATTCTCAAACTCTTTCCATAGACCATGTAATTCTCATCCTTAACGTTCTCTTTCTTGAGAGCTTCTAGTCGTGCCTCATGAATCTGTGGCGGTAGGCTTGAATTAATGGTCATCACTAAGGCTCTCACCCTGAGAGGCTTAGCTTGTTCCTTTCTACTTAGAGGCGCTGCCGCCAAGCTATGCATTTCTAGGGTGGATATGAATCTTAATAATCGAATCACTGAGCCTCTTAACAATCCTAAGTGGTCTCATGTCAATTACTTTGATCTAGAATTTTATGTAATCTCTATGGTTTGTATACGTGGTGCGTTTCATGTCAAAACATAACGTAGTGTTCCATAAAACTGAGAGTAAACACTATTGCTCTTAATTCTAGGTCGTGTATTGTATAGTTCTTCTCATAAACTTTTAGTTGTCGAGAGTCGTAAGCTATCACCTTCTCCTTCTGCATCATTATAGTACCAAATCCATTATGCGAGGCGTTATAAGTCACAAGGCTTTCCGTTCTGTCAGGAAATGCTAAAATCGGTGCACGAAAAAGTTTCTACATCATAGTTAAAAGGCTTCCTCTTCTTTTTCTTCCCATTCGTATTTCACATTTTCTGAGTCAGTTCAGTTAGAGGTTTCTATATCCTAGAGAAACCTTCGATAAGTCATCGGTAATAACCGGAAAGACCTAAGAATTTTTATATCTTCGTTGGAGTCGTAGACGTTGCCTAATCCTTGATTGACTCAATCTTGGCGGTATCGACGTGAATGCCTTGACTATCGACAACGTGGCCAAGAAATTGCACTTTCAGGAGCCAGAATTCGCACTTAGAGAATTTGGCGTACAATCCCTTATTCTTACGCAATCCCAAGATAAGCCTAAGGTGTTCTTTGTACTCCTTATTTCTGCTTAAGCAAATAGAGATATAATCGATGAATATTATCACGAACTTATCCGAGTACGGTTTGTACACCTGATTCATGAGATCCACGAATGCCTCTGGCGTGTTGATCAAATCAAATGGCATGACCTGAAACTTGAATTGTTCATAACGCGTCCTAAATGCGGTCTTAGAATGTCCTTTTCTCAAACTCTAATTAGTGGTCATTAGTCCTTAGGTCGATTTTAAGTAAACGCTAGATCCTCATAGTTGATTGAAAAGATCATCTATACTAGGTAACGGTAACGGTTCTTCACGGTTAGCTTGCTTAATTCTCGGTTGTCGATGTACATCCTGAAGGATCCATCATTCTTTTTGACAAACAATATTAAAACTCTCCAGGGCGAGGATCTGGGTCTTATAAATCCCTTTGAGCATACGACCTACTATGCCGGAGATGGTTAACTCTTTTTCTCTCAACACATAACATGCCTCCGAGTCTCAAGTTATCCCGCTCCAACGTACCAATCCTATCAAACAACTCAACTCTTGCTCACTAGCAACTATCGATGCATTTCCATCACTCCTATTGCTTCGAATCGTTAAAGTTTCATCACCTAAAGGTATACAAACAATCTTTTTATCATGAATGATCATGACGTGCTACCTTGTCAACCAATTCATACCAACGATAACGTCGAAACTACAAGGTTCTATGGGTATTAAGTCTATTTTGAATAGATGATTCCAAAAATCCAGTGGACAATCTTAAATGATGGTATCAATTCCTATGACCTCTCCGTTGGCTAACTCAACAGAGTACTTAGTGTCTATGGTATATGGGACGATGTCATTTAAAGAGCTAAACTCAGTGGATGTGAGGCTCCTATTAACTAGGTTCCATGTACTTGTAATAATTTCGTCCTTTGCTTTAACTTTAGGTCCATCAGAAGTTTTATCGGTATGAGAATCTCGTAATTTACGTGATTCTAATTCACTAAGGGGTAAGTATATTGAAGGAAATCTCCTAGTTCTCTTGGTTATAATCCAATTAGAGTGATAAGTCTGTCACTTTCTAAGTTCTTACAATCTGTAATTATTATGACTACAAGGAGTAGGATTCAGTCTCTCGGCTAAGGGTGTGGTGTCTCTATATGCTAAGGTTTGAGAAAAATTCTGCTTAATTATGATGCTTATGAATACGAATACGAATACACGTGACCGGACACGACTCACAAATACCATGCAAAAAGGTTAATAAAACGAGTACAATATAATCATTTGACAATGTAGAGGAAAAGAAAGCAAATAAAAAAAAAATGGAAAGTAAGGTAATTGACAAAAAAAACATGGTGACTACTCCAGCATAGCATGGTCCTTCTTGAATTATACATAGGTGATCAGGCTATGTATAATTTAGGAACTAACGATAAAATGCTCATTTTGTCAAACTAGTGTTATATTTAAAAATCTCATATGGTATGAACATTATAAAACGAACGGTGAAACAATTTATGTTTAATGAAGTAGTTTAGAAGATTCCCACAAAATGGTTTATAAGATGAGAGGAAAACGGTTTATATATAAATTACTAACGGAATGTTTATAAGATAATAGAAAAGATGGGTTTGGGAAGCGCTAAGTTGGAACGGCTTAACCATTAATGATAGAACAAAATATTATAAGGGTGACGAACGTAACATTTTATAAAGATGGTAAACAAAATGCCTTTATAGAAGTAGTAACAATGGTTAATACCGCTGTCATTTAAGATGTTCATAGACCTGTTGGTAAAAAATAGTTTATAAAATGTATATAAATTTAGTTTATAAAATAGGTTTATGGGTGACGCTATAATGGTTTATAAATGATATGAAATGGTTTAGTAAGGTGTTGAAATAAACAAAAGCTATCACTAAACGGTTTTGTAAGCTGACGGTAAAATAGCTATAACGTGACAACTACTATGTTTATAAGATGACACTAAAATAGTTCATAGGATAACATACAATTAGTTTTATAACGACACTGAAATAGTTCATTGGATAATGTCCAATTAGTCTATAATAGTAAAGCGGTTTATAAAATAATAGTGAAATGGGTTGTAAGACGGTAATATATTTGAGGAATATCTTAGATAAATTATTTGAGAATTGAAGTGTAACTAACGAAATCGTCATGACACAAAATGAACAGAGGGTTTAGAAACATCCACTAAATACATGAAATTTATAAGGAAGTACTAGTGTAAAACTCTTAGGGGTTACGGTCCAAGTCTATTTAGGATCTACAAGGCACGATAGGAAATATCTCTTTAAATATCAACATTATCTTTGACGACCTTGGAGTTCTCGCGAGCTTTTACTTTTCAAATACGATTCGCACGGTTCAGATTTGGACAATCACTCTTGCAATGTCCTAATTTTCCACACTCATGATAGGTATTTCAGGTTTCTAATTTGCCACTGTGGCCTCTAAGTTGTTATTAATACGGGTTTCCTACAATCTCTACTCGTATGGCCAACTCTTTTGTAGTTATTGCACTCCATAGTGCACGGTTCAGTGAGCCGCAACTTGCGTTCGTTGTAGAAGGGTAACTTTTCTACATATCTAATTTTTTTATTTAGTCTAGCAGTGTAAGCTCTCGCGACCTTTTGTCGTTTATCTTGTTGTTGGCATTCCTTGCCACCTTGACTTTCTAACGTACATCATGAGCCACACGTGTTTGCCTCATAAACATCAATAGATTTAATAGCATTAGCAATTCGTTGGGTTATAATACACTTGATCCTTGCGGAACTCGTTCCTTGTCTTATTTCCGTCATTCTCTTCAAATCAAAATAAATAAAAGAAAAATAAAATAAGTCCGGTTCTGAAAGTCGCGTTTCCAAAAGTGGAATGTTACGAGGTGACGGGTTAAAGTCATGTTCAACTTAATCGGCATGTTTTTAGATGACGGTATAAGACGATGTAGGAGAAATAAAAGTATGGGACGGGTGCTCAACTCGCATTCGGGTTCGGACAGTAAGATAACGTAGGGTCGAAAGACTGTGACAAGTTTCGATGTTATGTAAAATAGTATGTTGTAAATTTATGAAGAAGTTTTAATGACCATCGTATCACTCATGATGTCTTGAGAAACGTTTAGAGACCATTGTACAACTCACAATGTCCTGGACGAAAGATCTATTATTTATATAAATAACTTTTATATAAAACCAATGAGAAAATCTACGTAAGGTAAAATAAAGGTAATATAATTATGGAAATGTATTATACTTAATACTCGTTGTCTTATCGATAGTAATTATATACGTAAGCAAGTAAACACGTAGGATCACGTACTGGTTATAGACCAGACCTAGATATACTACCTGGTTCTCTATAACCTTGGCTCTGGATACCAATCTGTCACACCCACAAACGAGGTATGGACGGAAAACACGTGTCCGGGGGCATGACGTCATAATACACATCATACAAGATACAAAGAACAACCTCTAAGGGTACGTTTAAAAATCCAACATCGTTGCATTGATTAAAATAGTTAAAGTTTTACATAGGCCCAACGATAATATGCGGAAGCGAATACAAGGTTTTAAAGTTTAACAACGATGTTAACATAGATGATAATAATTCTTAAAAATCGGTCCAATGCAAGGCAACACCAACAAGAAAGCAAAGACATCCATAGCTAAGCACCTGAAAAAAACATAAAGTTGAGTGAATTCATAGGTTTGAATTTAGTATTAAAAGTGGACCACAAGTTTACAGTACGCACGTGACAGTTATAACAGATACAACTTCACATAAAAAGCATTTACGTTTGCACTAAGCTCATGACACCGAAGCTCAATTTAAAAGGAAGCATTTTATATGCCAAATAGTATTCCGCGCCCTAAAGGTATCTGACCAGGATCACCTATTGACATTCCGACATGGTATATATCCGTTTGTTCGGACCTCCGAAACTAGTAAGCGCTACTTACCCGGATAGGGATAATTACTCCCAATAGATCTATTTACAACATTCACGCTCACTTAACCAGTACGGTCGGTTAAGCAATTGATGGTTCATGATAATTCATGCATTAGTGGTCTATTCGCTACTTAGGCAACACGTAATCAGGAAAAAGAAACGTAAAGTAACTGTGTCCATAATTTAAAAACAAGCAATGTTTCTCACCCCAAAATAGTAAAGTAAAAGTAGTAAAACATGGGGCTATGAACTCACCTTAGCAAGATGAGCAAATGATAACTCATGCAAGAAAAAGATGAAATAAAAATCTAGCCGCGACCTAGAATAATAACGCGTCTTAGAAACACGGAAAGTATGCCAAGAAATGCACAATATGTTCATCAACAAAATACATCCATGTGTGTTTGCTTTAGTTTGATTATCAAATCATGACGAAATAAAATCATATAGTTTTTCGTTAAGTTTCGGCGTTTAACCAAAAATTATTATTTTTAGAAAGTTTCTATTTTAGGAAAGTTTTTAGTTTCAAAACGTTAATACCGTCTCTTATATTTATTAAGTTTTCATATTTTCAAAACGCACTTACTAGCCTTAATAGCTTAACTTCTATGTCCGTTCCGCTAAATTTTTACCAAACTTACTATTTTTAGTAACTTTTGTTGATCACACGCCTTGATCGATTCTTTACGTAGTAAAGAGTTTGTTACCTTGGAAGAATCCAAAATAACAAAGATTGAGACTTTGTATGTATACCAAAGTGTATGCGGAATCTACACTTTGATACTCTAGAGATGTTTATCAATAAAACAGTGATAACCAAGCTAACAACGAACAATGAACAAACTGCTTCAATATTATTAGAATAATACGAGTACTCTTGTAGTACTGGGGTTACAAAAACAAAGACGCTATTACAATTTTTCTCTCTAAGTATATTTCTAAATCACATTAAAAGTATATCTCTATTCTAAACATAGGATCTCCTTTTATAGAACACAAGGAGTCCTTTACAAAGATAACAACCTATCTTTTAGGATCAGTTACAATTCAAAAATAAACATCCCGAAATAATCTCCATGCATCCTTATCTTCAGTTCAGCATCTTTGACCATCAGCAGTACTAACTCTTTTCTACTAGCAGTATTAATTAACACTGGCAGTACTAAGTTTGTACTGGCAGTACTAACTCCATTAGTACTGTTGGCAGTATTAAGTCTTGTGAAGATTTATTCCTAACAATCCTCCCCTAAACTTGTGATTGTCCTTCAAATCATCAAGTTTCTTCTGAATAAAATCTTCTAGTCTTCTTCCTCTGCTGATGATTCTTTCAAACATTTCTTTCACTTCTGCACTTGAGATCTTATAAACCTTAGGAGTTCAAACGCCTGAGAACTCTCATGATCAACCTCCAATTTTCTACTCAACATCTTTGTCAACATCTCTTGGCTTAAAGGATATTTCTTCTCTGTCAACATATGAATTGCTAATCCATTTTCCATCAACAAAATGTGAATACCACAAAAGTCACACAATCTCCAGCTTATCAGATTGTATTCATGCTGATCTTTCCAAATCTCATCATCTTCATCAGGCTCAAACAAAGTGTGTAAATCTCCCCAAAGCATCAGATCAAATCCTTCTGGTCTTGAAGCACTATACCTTTCCTTGACTAATCTGTACAATTCTTCTACATCCAGTCTATCAAAGTCTTCAAGCATCTCACTCAATATCTTATAATTTTTGGAACTGCCATCTCCTCTGAATACTTGATAATACATGAAAGTCTCTGTCAAAACACAAGTCTTCCAATCCATAATTGGAAACTTTGTAGATATAGATTCGACCTCTATAGGAACCTCTTCTCTTGGTATGATGTCTAAAAATCCTTTGAGTTCTTCCTTCTTAGCATCTTCCTCCATCTTTTGTCTCTTCCTTGTGCTTTTTCTAGGAATAGACTTCTTTCTCTTTGCTCCAGGTTCTTTAACAACTTCTTTCATTTCTTCTTGGGTATCAACATCTTCTTCCACAATCTTTTCAGGAGACTTTTCCTTTTCAGGAGACTTTTGCTTTTCACTTCCATGCTCTGCATCCATAGGCTCAATATTTTGATTAAAATCCCAAACCTTTTCAAATATTGGCCTAATGTCATTGTAAGAAATCCCCTTGAAGTTACTAATCTTGTAGTTCCCCTGATTCTTCAAGTATTTTATCATATTTCTTCTTGCTTGGACAACTGTCTTTGGCTTCATTTTTAGAGTATGATATCTGATGACTGAGGGATCATTCCAATCTATCTTCTTAGTAGACTTAGATTCAGCCATAGCTCTTTGCCTTTCTTCTTCATCCCACTGTCTAGCAATCTCTTCATCTCTAGCAATTTGAGCTCTTTGTTCCTCATTCATTTGCTCTTCAAGTCTGATGGCTTCAGCATAACTTAATCTTTCTTGTTCAAGCTCCTTCTTAGACTTCTTCTTGGGCTCTTCGTCTATCATTATGGCTTTTCCCTTATCTTGTCTCGATTTTCTTCTTCACTCCTTCTTGTTAGGTAACAGTTCTCAAGCAGTACTAAGACTTACCTCAGCAGTACTAACTATTGGAACTTCTTCACTAGCAGTACCTTTCTTTGCACCAGCAGTACTAACTTCATCACTTGCTTTCTCACTGCCCTCTTGATCTTGAATGACTTCAGTTGGAGTCACTTCTTGAATAAATAGTTCAGTGTCAGTACTTGCTTTTTCTTGAACCTCTGCATCAGATATCCTCCCCTGTTTGGAAGAATCATCTTCAAAGACTTCATCATCTGAAAGAACAACCCTAGCTTGTCTCCTTGCTTTCCCAATCTTTATCTGAGACTCTAGCTTCTTGACCCTGAGAATAAGCTTAGTATAAGCAGAACTGTAGGTTTTCTTTGTCTTCATCAAGTCAGCCTCCAATACTCCAATCCTGTCAGAAAGTTTGGTAACCAAATTCATCAATTCGTTAAGTTTCAAGCTACCCTCATCACTTCCATGTGAGTGAACAGCATGGAGAGGTGAGTCATGGGGTGTAGGAACATGGTGTTCTGCTCCAGGTGATGGATGTGTTGGTGATGGTTGGGTTGGGGATGGTTGTGATGCAGCAGCAGTGGTATTATCAGGTGAGTGTTGAGTTGAAGGTTCAGGTGAGTGTGAAGTTGAAGGTGCAGGTGAGTGTGAAGGTGAAGATGTGATTCTGGAAGGTGAAGTGGAAGGTTCAGTAACATCTAACATAGTGGGGAATAGAGCAACCTCCTGGCCTGAAAAACCCTTTGTTGGCCTCTTCATATTGTTAAACACCTTCATACTAAGAGATGGAACAGGATATATTCTTGTGTGTTGTTGAAGTTGGTGTCTCTGCATATCTAGGCAAATCTGAATGAACCTAGGGTACATCAAAAACTTATGGGGACTAGAGATATTAGACACCATGTGCTCAAAAATCATCCTAGAAAAATTAAACTTCCTATTGGTGGCTAAACATATGTGATACCCCGTAAGAAAATTTTGATTTTCCTTGCGTTAAGTAAAAGGCATGTACTGCAAGTTTGCAAGTTTACCGATAATTTTCAACGAGAAGTCATCTTATGGTCATCAACGCATTATTTTTTGTCATAAAAAGTTTAATTTGCACGCGAATATCACCAATTTTACTCTGGGTCTAAAAGGACATTTTAGAACGAGTAGCGATAAGAATCATACTTAGTTCACTTTTGTGAAACGAGATCATTTACTTGTATCACTTTATAAAATCACCTACATTCAAACTAATGACCACGACAACTTTGATTTAATTCAACAAAAATAAAATAAACTATACTTATATATACCTATAAAATCCAACATCAGATATATATACATATGAATGTATATAAACCAATACAATAATAATGAGACACTATCATTACAAGTCTTACATATACTACCCTACTACTTTATCATTTGGAAGATTCATTCACAGGCTACGTATTATCAACCGGATTCAAATTGAAATGAAAGAAGGAAGGAATAGTGGAGATGCTTTAATAGTATTAGGAAAGAGTACGATGACTAACAGTATTATAAATTATACTATGAGTCAATAGTGTATAGTATGCATTCACATGCCATGTTTCAGCAACCAAGCCAACACTTTGAATATAAATTAGAAACCATGCATGCATACTTGTAGCATAACCAAACTTTGAAATCAAGAAGAAAACCACACTATGCGAGCGAGAAATGTTGTGGAGTGCATGAGTTAGGCGTCGACTTTAGAAGAGGTAGCAACCAAGTCCAAACCATACCACCACCTTTCTTTCTCACCATCATCTGTCAAGCTTAGGACCTTGGTAAGTCATTCTTGTAGTTTAACAATATCATTCATCTGGTAGCTTAACGAAAACCTCGACCTCGCATGGGTCGCACACGACTTATAACGAAAGCGTGTCTAATATGTACACGTTCATATGAATAATCTGGTCGTGGCCTGCATAAAATAACAATATGCATAACTATATGAATAACCAAAGTAAACAACTTAGCATGCGAAGCATAGTAACCCAAGTAAGCAACACGTTATATGAAAGAAGCTAATAACGAACCAAAAGGAGTTGCAATAACTTTAACCACGTATGTAAGGTTCTATGTTGGCTCAACCGAGACTAACAAACATTTGACCTACGCGTGCATGGTTGTAAAATTTCGTATAAGGTTACATCGACATGCATCATGAACACTGTCATGTAACCCAAAGCGACTCGCAACGGGCCCTTTTTGGCTAAGATTTTGGAGCGGACGGCATGCGCGGATAGAAGTATGGCCACAGGCAACCGAGTTGGGACTGCTCAAATTGCAACCTAGCGTCCTTGTGTTGTAATATTTAAAGGTCTCGTAACCCAAGTATTCGAGTCGGGCACAATGTAGGTTTTAAGGAGAAAACTAAAAGTGAATATTTTGAACAAAAGGGAAGGGAAGAGACCAAAAACAGTGAGTGTAAACACCCACTATTGTTGCATCTGTTGAGCAGCCAAAAAGAGAAAGAACCACAGCAGCTGCTGTTGAGTTTGCCACACACACACACCGAACGTCTTTTGCATCTAGAACTGGAGTCTTTCATTTGCTAACTAAATAAGTGAAAATTAGATATAATATTATTATAAAAAAATTTAAATAAATAAATGTGCAAAGATAGATGGAAAATATATATATATATACGCGTATGGGTTTACTGGAAGGAAATGAAACCAAAAGCAATGAGCGTGAGAGCTCACTGTTGGCACGTCAGGGAGCAACATATTCAAAGACTTGTATATAAAAACTAAAGCATGCATGCTTCGTCTGTTGGGTAGAATAAGAAAAGAAAACAGTAAGTAAAATACTTACTGTTGTGCATCTTTTAGCAGCCAAAGAAAGAAAGAAAGAAGAACATGTGAATTAGATAGAAGCCAAAACAATGGCATTACAAGCCATTGTTGTATTTGACACAAATCAGAAGAGAACGACAGTGAGATCAGTGGTCATGTGGGTTTCATTTTTATAAAGTAATGATACAAGTGGATATATAATATATAGAAATAATACAAGTAGTATTTTAAACAACTTGTATGATCATTAATTTGTGAACTTTAAACGTAGAGGAGTATGAGGAGCATGCACGTTGTTCAAGTCCTTGAAACATTTCAACTAAATTCAAAGGACTTAGGAAATTTCCTATCGAGAAAATGACTATTTCGTAAAGTGGAGAAGTCGAAATAACATTTTTTTATGACTAAAAAGCTGTAAACGCGAAGCCGAGTTTTAAAAGAGTAAATAAATTACCACGGTTTATAAAACGTGTTTAACGCTACAAATATTTCTAAAAGTTTATTCGGATTGCAAACATGAAAAGCCATAAGAAGGAAAGAATATAAAATATAAAAAGGTTGTATATAATATATATTATATAATATCATTTGAAAAGTCAAGGGATTTAAAATATATTGTCTTGTTAAGAAACTTAAAAGAGTCGTAGAAACAGCGGATAATATATATTAGACCTGATGAGTACGCAATAAGGTAATGAACTACGATGTTAATATAAAATAAGCTCGATGGGAAAATATATATATAATATATATATATATATATATAGTTATATTTATATTTATATATATTTATATATTTTATATATATATATATATATACTCAGTAACTTGCAAATGAGGTTATATATTTTTAGACATAAATCACACGAACTTGTAAATATAAGAGCGACACATAATAATGTTAGCAGATCCTGTGTAGATATTCATAATTGTAAAGTCGTCCCTAAGGCCAACGGTTTAACCAACACTTAGAAAATGTAAAACATTAACTCATAAACGACAATACCTTTTTGACTCACTTGCATACATTAAGTATTGTTAAAAATGTAAACTCAGACTTTGTCATAATTATTTAGGTGTTTGACTGAGTCACTATTCGACGTACATTGATTCATAATCAATTCTAGACGATTGACCGCCAAGGTGAGTTTCATAGCCCCTACTTTACTGTTTTAAATCATCTTTTGGGGTGAGAACATTGCTTAATTTTTAACAGTTGAACACAAGTACATTTACTGATTTACTATTTGGGTCTAAGTCACTATTCAACCCAACTTGCTATATTGCCCAATTTATCATGAACCGTCAATTTCTTAACCGGATGACCGGTTGAGGGAGCGCGAATGTTATGGATAGATCTATCGGGATTGACAATCCCTGTTTGTCTTGGACTGACATTAGTCAAGCAAACACAGTTTCATTTGAGTCAGATACGGATGTTACGGGTTGAACATCTGCATGGGCTTATCTATGATGATATATGTTAACGCTTCAGTGTCATGAGCTTAGACAATAGTAAATACTTTTCATTGTGATATATAGGATTGCTATATTTCATGCTATGGTTATAAATCTTGTGGTTCATCACTATTATCAAACAACAAAACCTATGAACTCACCAACTTTATGTTGACACTTTAGCAATGTTTTTCTCAGGTGTTCTACATTACGGAATATATGGAGTCTGCATTGGTATATTGGCATGTAGAGGTCTATCTCTCGTATCAAGTCCTCTTCACGCCATGAAGTCACAATCCCAAATCCAGTCTTCCGCTGCAGTGAATTTGGGGGTGTGACAGATTGGTATCAGAGCTCTTGGTTATAGAGAACTAGGTTGCATTAGTAACTCTAGACTATAACTAGCTCTTAAGGACATATCGGAATAACATACGCACTATCTATTACTATTTACTTCCTACGTTAACAGCTGCTTGGCATAATATCATAAAAATTACCACTTGCCTGTCATGGGAAACATGACTACACATTATCATTTACCATCTTGGAACAACGTATCATATGGAGTACGTATTTGTATCATCCTAGTGCAAATAAAACTACTATGACTATCACCAAATAAATAACCCTATAACCAACATCACACTACGAAAAGTCACATACACAACATTATGAACTGTGTCGGTGATTACATCCTTACTATATCATTTTATGGGGGGTTACCTACATAAACACTTCGGATACCTTGCTAATCACCCACTCATTACTTCACAAGGACTCTTCATAGCAACTGTTGTAAAATACCTATACTACTACCCACTATGTCGGTATACTCTTAAAAGTATTTCAAAGTATATAAAAACCTACCAAAAAGCATGTGCCGTTTGAATGCACCAATAATTGATGAATGTCACATCATCGGGAAACGTGAACAACAATCTCATAATGAGAAAACACGCCGGTAAAAGTAATAGTCACGATTAGCAGTCATAAAACTACGGAAAGAAATTTAAGACATAAAGGTTTACACCAGCCCCTAAGCCGAGAATGATATGAACTCCACGGATATACACCTATTGTCCGGAAGCCTACCACACTATCTGGTCATCGGCTTAGGTCTTAAAATAAGGATACCACTAATGATTGCGAATAAATTTCTCAAACGAACAAGAAATATATCAATGCTTGAATCCAACACTCCTAGACATACCTACCCTAAATTAGGGCGCATAACCATTCAAAGCATACAATGTATCTTACCTTAAGGATAGATAACACCCACAAGGCAAATTTCACCCAAATATGGAATATAAGAAGAAGAAACCCTATTTTGGCATATGCAGGGTGTATTCGGGAAATGTCTCAATCACTTTCAAACAACGTACCTGACAACTCCCCGGAACAGGAAGCCACCACGGAACACCCCATTCCAAGAAGACTTGACTCGCCAACCTCTCAGGCAACCCAATTACCTGAGCAAGGGCTAAACTTGACCCCTGCTACAGGACCTGAACACTCCCAAGAAATGAATAACCTTAGTGCTCCTGCACTAATATCACAAGCGCCTGGACCATCTCGAAAGAGAAGCAGATCACCATCATCGCCATTCTTCCCAGATGCCATTACCTTCTCTGACGGTAAACCAGCATCCGAGACATTAGAACTCAACCCAGAAGATGTGACGGCCAGACTAGAGGACCTGGAAGTAGAGATTGACACTCTTCATGCAGACACCGAAGACAAAGAGCTCCTGATCTCTGAATTGCAGGATTCCCTCGCAGCTGCCGAGAGCGAGATCGCAATATTGCAGATAAGGGCAGCAGATACCGAGAGCAGGCGTGTTGAAGATCATGAGCAAATTCAGAAAATTCTAGCCCACCTAAAACTATAAGCAAGACAGTCGGACTCGCTGTAACAATGTACCCTAACTTGCAAGGAAACATCTAGGCAGAGAAACTAATAAAGACTTGTACTTTGCTTTCATGAAATAATAAAGGAAATAATAATTCTGCCCTAAAAAGTTTCTGAGTACATTTACCCTGTATAGGAGGAACCATGTGTTTGATAATTTTTAGAATCAAATGACAAGCATCGTACCTGGAAAACAAGTATGCTCAACAAATGAAGAATACAATCATGTACCTGGAAAACGGAAATAGGGAAGTTGTTTCCGATAAACCCTATGAAACTTGAAGGGTCATTTCAAACGGGCCACACGTCGTACTTCAGACAAGACAGTAATCACTACTAAAACCCATTTCTTTCTTCCACTATTCGACACTTTTCCAAAAACCCTTCTCATTTACAAATTAATAAACGCTTTTCCAATGAAAATGGAAGTACCAAACACATCTAAAGGCCTACCGAGTAATAACTTCGAATCATACCCAGATGCAAGGTAGGGCACATAGCAACATATGGTTATAACGAGAAAGATTAAACCATAAAATACGTAACACGAAGCCCTATTCAATCAGATCCATAGTATTTTCGTTCATAATACAACAAAATACAAAATATAGGAAATACAACAAAAATGTAAAATGCTAAAACGACAGTTACATCACCGCGTGAAAAGAAACACATCGGGTAGATCAGCAAAATGAGCGATGTGATGATTATGATCATGACGGGAGTAAAAATCTCGATTGGAAACTCCATGGGATTTGGTAACCGACAGTTTCGAGGAAGAAGGAGAAAAACTTAATATGGTGAAGTGACGATAATTCGGGATAAGAGGTAAGTGAAAGTTGAGGGAGATAAGAAAAGGGGCGGCTTAGTGGAATACTGATTTAAAACATTTATGATGGACAAGTTATGTCTAGCAAGAGTGATTACGACCAAACCCTAAACATTCAACAAAAGTGATTATTCAAAATAACTTATATGAAGCGCTATGCACTTAGTAAAATAAACACATAAAGTGAACATAAACTTTCAGAGGACCACAGGTGTGGTAGAAAGTAACAAGGGAATAATAAACCAATTGACATATAACATAACACCATCCATTGGATACTTGGGGGATACGACAATTTGTACACACTACGAGTCTCTGTACCAACTGCGGTTACAATAAAAAAAAACTAAAAGAAAAGGGGATGTCAATGTAAACCTAAGGTATACATAGCCTGATCAACTATGTATAAGTTAGGTCGACAAAGATATGCTCAATAGTATTCAATAACAAAAGTTTGAACGAACGCGCATTTTACTCATTCATCACATTAAATACAATACTCAAAGAAACTATGAAGGACTGCAATTCATTAAAATACACCATGAGCTCATTGGATACTTGGGGGATACGACAATTTGTACACACTACGAGTCTCTGTACCAACTACGATTACAATCATAAACAAATAACTAAAGGAAAAGGGGATGCCAATGTAAACCTGAGGTATACATAGCCTGATCAACTATGTATAAGTTAGGTCGACAGAGATATGCCCAATAGTACTCGATGTAATAACAAAAGTTTGAACGCATACACATTTTACTCATTTATCACATTAAAGACAACACTCAAGGAAACTATGAATGTCTACGATTCATCAAGAATACATCATGAGAATTCAATCATACATAAACGAAGCAAGGATAAAGGTAAAATGTTTGATAGTCTTCCTGGAGGACTCAGCGTAAGATTTATTAAAATTGCCCAAGAACAAAACGGCAATACACCACACACCTACGGACGAAAGCTACTTCTTCCAGAAAACTTCCACGCCAATCGCCACAATGATGAGTGGCACAATGAGCCCTAGTATCACAACGAGGTACTGGTAATCTTCTTCCTGGGGAACACTCGTCAAATAACAACCAACCACCACAACAAACACAACCGCAATCAGGGGAACGAAATACGACATTTTAATTTAAAAACGTATGGAAATTTGAGTGAGGAAACTTATTTTGCGTTTTGACCAATGCAAGAAGTGGGCAAGGTGTATATATACATATAAGGGAAGTAACGGCTCGCCACATTCTAGCCGTTGGAACCCCACTTGCCACCTTTGTCCTTTTTCTTAACCCATTCCACGAGTAAAACATTTGAATTTAAGACAAAGATTTCGACTTAAAAAGACTGCGACACCCTATGAAAATTTAAATCTTATTTCAAACCCTAAAGGAAAAATCAATCACCAAAAGAGTTTCAGACTGTTAAAATAATTACCTTGGGGAAAAATTTACAAGTTTATAACACTACCCCTAAATCACATTATTATACTGTAGAAGGGACAACAATCATGTTCACTAAATTATTCAATACAGAGTTACCACGCAAACACTTTAAAATACTGTGTGGAGACAGTAGTCATAGTCGCTTAATTATCCCATTCAAGATATATCATGGCAAGACAACAGTCACGAGACAAACATTTTGATGCTACAGAAATCAAACGCATTCAGTCGAACTTACTAGAATACTAACACAATAGCCGTTGATTTGTGAAAGTAGAAATACAAGTACATATTTAAGACATCAAAGTTTTATTCAAAATAGTACAACGACATGGTTACAACAACCCTTAAACCATTAATCCGATGACTCGCAATCTGAGTCGTACCTCACTACCCCAAATTCTAAAAAGAATGCATCATTCTCAGCTTGTTCTTGCCTAATTTTCTCCTCCTGTGCCTTTTTGTTCATGGCCTCTTCTTCCAACATTTCTTTTAGAGCTTCTTCATCCATACGGAGTTGATGTAACTCTTTCTCGGTAAGAGGGAAATCAGTTTGTGATGACGAGCAACCTATACCTCCATGTGTACGACCGGAGTATTTTTCCTGGAACCAAGCCGACTTAGCATCCATTTGTTTCTGTAGTTGTGCCGCCTTTCCATACATGGAAAGATGCAACTCGCGATCCTTTTCAGAGCTTTCTTTTAAAAGAGTGCAAATCAAAGCACGACTCTCTTGAGAAATGTCGTTGCATTTCTCATAAGTCTTTCTAAGATCGTCCCTGACGGCGCAAGAATTTTCAAACTGAAAAGCCAAATTCAAAAGTACATCCTGCCGACCTTTATCTTCGTTAATCAATCTTTGCACCAAAGCTTCGACTTCAAAATCAGTGTGAGGAAGCGAGCAGGCCATTGAAGTATCTTTGTAGTAGGATTTAAGTTTGAAAATTTGAAAGGAATGAGGTGGTATTTATAAGACAAAAAGGGGAAAAAGGGAAATAATTGAAGATTTTGTCTTTACTTCAACGGATACATTCCAATATTTTGTCGGGAGGGCTCATCCCAATAACAACACGTTCATGAGGGGTATGTAAGAACCAGCTTAAGAACAATTACCCTAACACCTTCGCAAATCCACAATCTCCTACAACGTCTTGATTTCGTGGGCGAAATCTTCTAACCTGGGGAGGATGTGACACCTCGTAAGGAAAAATTAGGTTCTCATTGCGTTAAGTAAAAATCATGTAATGCAAGTTTGCAAGTTTACCAATAACTTTCAACGAGAAGTCGTCTTATGGTTGTCAACGCATTATTTTGTCATAAAAAGTTTAATTTGCGCGCGAATATCACCATTATTACTCGG
The DNA here is from genome assembly GCA_026074375.1 of Tanacetum coccineum. Lineage (NCBI taxonomy): Eukaryota > Viridiplantae > Streptophyta > Magnoliopsida > Asterales > Asteraceae > Tanacetum > Tanacetum coccineum. The sequence continues at coordinate 43,262 of BQNB010017712.1, read as the reverse complement.
TGTCTAAAAGGGTATTTTAGAACGAGTAACGATGAAAATCATATTTAATTCACCTTTGCGAAACGAGAGCATTTACTTGTAGCACTTTATAAAAACCGCCTACGTATAACTTAATAAATATGACAACTTTATATTAACTCAACAAGGACAAAATAAACCATATATATATATATATATATATATATATATATATATATGAAAAATTGCACCTGATGTGTACATATGAAAATGTATGGAAAACCAAATACAATCATGATAAAACACCATCATCACAAATCTTACAACACTACCCTACGACCTTATCACTTTGAAAGATTCATTCACATGCTACGTATTATCAACCTGATACAATTTCAAATGAAAGAAATAAGAAACAATAGAGATTCTTTATTGTGTTATGAAATGAATATGATGGCTAACAGTATTAGAAATGTTCTCTATGATTCAATAGTATGTATAGTATGCATTCACATGCAACCTTCAGTAGCCAAGCCAACACTTTGAATATAAATTAGAGACCATGCATGCATACTTGCAGCATAACCAAACTTTGAAATCAAGAAGTAAACCATACTATACGAGTGAGAGCTATTGGGGAGTGAAAGAGCTAAGTAGACGACGGGTTACTAAGGGTGGAAACCAAGAACAATTCGAGTTTCTCTCATCACACCATCTCTTCTCATCATCTATCGAGCTTAGGACCTCGGTAAGCCGTCCTCATAAATTAATCTTTACATATCATTCATTTGTAGTTAACAAACCTCGACCTTTCCACGACATGTATACGACTAGCATGATAAGAACCATGCAAGGTTCGCATGGACTCCAACCTGAAAAGAATGTAGTCACATATTACATAAAATAACGACACATGAAAAGCTAGTAAACAACTTGGCATGCGTGAGAAATTAATAACGAACCAAAGAAAACTCGTAATAACTTTAAACCTGGTACGAAAACGTGGTTCTAAAATAAACGCATGAAATATTAGGGTCTTAGAACGAGACCTTATCACCATTGTTGTTTCGCACCAATATTGCTACCACTTTTGTTTCGTACTCAGCTGCTGCCACTGCTATGGCATGCTGGTTGCGAAACTCATCACCCCACGCCTTTAGTTTCGACCCGTATATTCCCATAACTAACACCATAGAACTAGTAACACGAAAACGCGAATACAAATGATTAAGGGTACGTTGTGTGCAAGTAATGATGCCATAACAGTGGATACAAATCCATTGTTGAGGCTTTTCGCACTTAGAATACAACCACTCTTATCCGTACCAGCAGCTGTCAATTGTCGTTTCGCAAAACCAAGCTTTCGGATCCTCGTGGTTTTCACACCAAGTGCTGCTATCACCATTTTTGTTTTTCGAAACCAAGAAGTTTCACAGCAGCTGCTAGCTAACAGTCATGACCATTAGCCGCGAAATAACACTAACAAAAAAGACGCCCTTAAGTTTCGACCATTATATTCCGTGACTAACCCTATAGGAAAAGAAACATGCAACCCAGATAGGTAAACTAGTCTAAATATGTAAATAAACTTTTGTTCTTGCCCATAAAAGAAAGGAAAACGAAAACAATGAATTGTTGTACACCACTGTTGTTTAAAAACGTAAGGCAGAAAAAATAAAAAGAAAAGAACAAACACGTGCTATTATACATATAGTAGGTGCATCTGAAGAAGAAAAACCCAAAGTCAAGGTGGCTACACCCCACTGACGAGTGGACAGAAAACAGAACAAAGAATGGAAAGGAATATACAGGAGTATATGCTGGGTTATATTATATGGGGATAATACCTGAGATGTTTTAAAAACTTACATGGAATATAACTTATAAATTTAGGACGTAAATAAGTATGGAAGCATGCGTATTTTTGAGTCTTTCGGGTCGTCCCATGTCGAAACTCAAATGAAATGGGTAACAACAAAACCAAGTTTTAAACGAGTGAGTAAATTTAACGCGGTTTATAAAATGTATTTAACATTAAAAATATTTAAATCTATTCGGGTTTTAAACATGAAAAGTTATAAAATATAAAATATAAAAATTTCATATTAAATATGTGTTATTAGTTGGAGAGTCGAGGGATTAAAAGATATACTTTAAACGAGTTGAGCGAACCGTGATATATAAATTCGATAATTATACTAAGCAGTCAACGTCAACAATATAAATAAATAAGCGCGATGAGAAAATATCCGTACTTAGTAACTCGCAAATAATGTTTATATTTTCTTAGATACAAATCACCTGGACGAGTGAATATAAATTGCGAAGCGTAATAGTATAAATCCTTATATAAGTACTAATAATTTTAAAGCCATCCCTAGAGCCATCGGTTTAATCAACGCTTTGAAAACGTAAAATGTTAACTCTTAAACGACCAATACCTTTTGACCATTTACATAATTCATTGCATATATTAAGTATTAGCATGAATACTCAGTAATTGTTATAATCACTTAGGTGTTTGACTGAATCACTATTTGACGTACATTGATCCATTATCAATTCCAGACGATTAACTAGCAAGGTGAGTTTCATAGCCCCTACTTTACTGTTTTAAATCATCTTTTGGGGTGAGAACATTGCTTAATTTTTAACAGTTGAACACAAGTACATTTACTGATTTACTATTTGGGTCTAAGTCACTATTCAACCCAACTTGCTATATTGCCCAATTTATCATGAGCTGTCAATTTCTTGACCTGTGTTCAAAATGACGTTTAGGAGCGGGGAAAATGTTATGGATATATCTATCGGATGACATCCCTGGTTTGTCTTGGACTAGACATTAGTCCCAAGCAAACACAAGTTTCATTTGAGTCAGTTACGATGTCGGAGTTGGACATCTGCGTGGGCTTATCTATTATGATATATGTTAACGCTTCGGTGTCATGAGCTTAGACAATAGTAAATACTTTTCATTGTGATATATAGGATTTCTATATTTCATGCTATGGTTATAAATCTTGTGGTTCATCACTATTATCAAACAACAAAACCTATGAACTCACCAACTTTATGTTGACGCTTTAGCAATGTTTTCTCAGGTGTTCTATATTACGGAATGTATGGAGTCTGCATTGGTATATTGGCATGTAGAGGTCCATCTCTCGTATCAAGTCCTCTTCACGCCATGAAGTCACAATCCCAAATCCAGTCTTCCGCTGCAGTGAATTTGGGGGTGTGACAGCTTGCCCATGCCATATCTCGTATGGTGTCTTATCAAACTTCTTAGATGGAACCATGTTGAGAATGCGCGCAGCAGTCTCAAGGGCATAATCCCAAAAGGACTTTGGTAGAGTAGTTTGACTCATCATTGATCGAACCATGTCTAGCAGTGTTCGATTTTTCCTCTTTGACACTCCATTGTTCTGTGGCGTGTAGGGAGGAGTGCGATGGGCAATAATCCCATGCTCCTTTAGATGATCTAAAAACTCTTGACTCATATATTCACCTCCACAATCAGAACGTAGTGACTTAATGGTCTTCCCGAGTTGGTTTTCTACTTCCTTTTGAAATACCTTAAAGGTTTCAAACACTTCATTTTTATGTTTCAGCAAGTAAACATAACCATAACGACTGAAATCGTCAGTGAAAGTTACGAAGTAGCTAGCTCCTTGTCTTGACACTATTCTAAATGGGCCACATACATCGGTGTGTATTAGTCCAAGTAGATCTTTAGGCCTTTCCACTTGATGTGAATAGGGTTTTCTAGCCATCTTACCAGACAAACATGAAACACATTTTCCTAATGACTCAATGTCAATAGAATTGAGAAGTCTATCATGTTACAACTTTTCAATGCGTTTCTTGCTAATGTGTCCAAGACGACAGTGCCACAAGAGAGAAGAGTCTAAATTAATTTTGGCTCTTTTGTTAGTAATTGCATACATAGAACTATCGTTTGTATTAGAACAAGACATATCAATTTCAAAAATGCCATCCCGTGGAACAGCCATAAAATAAACTAGATTATCCTTTGAAACTGAAATAACATTGTTATCATCAAAACGATTAATAAATCCATCGTCAAACAAACGCGAAACTGAAATAACACCTCTAGTGATAGAGGGAGCATAATGACAATTGTTCAAGACAATAACTAATCCACTAGGGAGCTCTAAATGATAAGTTCCAATTGCTTCAACGGCTGCACGATGACCATCGCCCACGTACAGACTTAAAGCGCCTGGTTTCAGCTTCCTACTTCCCCGTAGACCCTGAGTAGTAATACATATATGAGTACCACATCCAGTGTCATAAATCCAAGATTTACTAGGGAATGAGTAGAGTTCTATGGTGAAAATACCTGAAGTGCTAGCTCCCTGAGGTAGCTTCTTCTTTTTCATCAACTCGGTGAGATACACGGGACAGTTCCTTCTCCAGTGCCCAATTTCACCACATTCGTGGCAAATGGCGTCCTTTTGTCATGGGTTATCCTATCTTAGGTGGTGAGAATCTGTAGGTTTAGGACAAATGGAACATTGTTATGAGCATAGCCCATCTTATTCCATTCCTTTAGCGCTTACCCCCTCCCCCTACCAGTTGTTCGGTTTTATTTCTTTTGGGTTTTTTCTAAACCCTTCCTGCTCGTATTCGCAATGAAGTGCATGATTAGCATCTTTTCTTTGGCAAGCGTTTCTTCATGCAGCTTAAGCATGGCATGTAGTTCATTCACTGGTCATCTCCCCATGCCGTGCATATTAAAATTCTGCACGAAGCTGGTAAAATCCTTATTGAGAGAGACTAAGATAAGACTCACTGCAAGGTTTTTACCAACTGGTTGACCGAGTCGCTCCAAGTTGTCAATGTAGCCCTTCATCTTAAGAACATGGGTGCTAACAGATTGACCTTCCTCCTGCTTGCAAGTGTGAAATTCTCTCACAGTCTGCAGGAGTTCCTGTTCAGCTTGTTTGGAAAACATAGCTTTTAGTTCCTGGAGCATGTCATAAGCACCAAGATGAGCTAGATTTTGTTGGATATCTAGGTCCATGGTTTAACAACATGAGCACAGCACTTCCTTATGGCCTTTACCCGTGATGTTAGGTTGTATGCACAATAGCAGCAATTTCTTAGGAGGAATTTGCTGTCCAGGAGGTGCAACTGGTGCAACAGGAATAGGATGCTCAAGGTAATATTCCTGTCTCAGTTGAAGTACCAAACGTCGTTTGTCGTACCAATCAATGAATTGGGTCCATGAAGTTTTTTGTTAGTTCTCGAAAAGAAACTCCTGAATACCGAATTGTTTCCGACTGATGTAGTCATCTACAATAAAAGTTCAAACAATTAGTATCTTTTCGATAATTAAATTCTTAATAGAATTAACTACCCAATTAATTTACTAATTAAGACTAAGATCCAACTTTCAGTCTCAATATTACCCAAGGTCTGACCAGATTTAACCACGTTGGGTCAGAGTAAGCGTCGAGCTTAATTACATTTTAATTGCAAACTCGTTAGATTTATGATGAGCATGTCAAAACATTAGTCAGCATGTAATAATGTTAATGAGCATGTTTAGTATCATCTTATGCTCGTGTCCCAGGGTCGACCAAGAGACCGAGTTTTTTTTTTTTTTTATTAAGTCGACCAAACGAGAACTTGTGAAAATCGTCAAAGGACTGACCAGTAGACGAAATTCACCGATGGTTGGTAGGGTCCCCCAGGTACCTACCAAGAGACTCAAGACCAAGTGCACGTGATTTCTACGACTGGGTGGCATAGATTTAAATTTTCTAGGGTATACAACTTAATAAGTGTGCCAAAACGTGTACAAAGCAAGCATGTAAAAACTTGTAACACTAATATAAAAACATATTAATAATGACAGAACACTGTAGTGACATTTCAAGGTGTCACGGTAACTCCAATCGAACTCGCAAAGAAGCGGAGAAATAGGTCAGCGCGAAGCGTATTAAAAACCTTATTTCTTTAGGGAATTACGTTAAACAACCCGCCTTAAACTTCTCTTATAGTCTGTTCTAGTGGATGAGCCGTACTTCCCATGAGTCCATAGCGTCCAGTTTTTAATTCATGAAAAACAAGTTTCAATAGTTTAGTCTTGTTAATTTTTACAAAAACAGTTTTCCACGAAACAAATGTTTGGTCACTATGAGCATGCATTAGGCGTGTAAAATTAATAGACTATTTTAACATCATCTTTTAGTCATATGGCATATCTAATTCGGCGTGTAAACAATTTAGACATTAAATAATCATGCATACTAAGATTCATAATCAAAAGATGACATTAAGCATACATCAAACATGTAAAATCCGAGTTCTCTCGCGAGTCTTCCCCAAATGGAGAACCATAAGACCCTCACACATAGGTTTTTCAGCTAAAAGTGCCTAGATCGCCCCATTCACCACATATTGTGATTGAGTGGGTCTTATAGCCGGAATAGGCAATTAATTAAAAGGAATCATGCAAGCTAAATTAACAATTTTAATTTTCCTTTTAACCTATATTAACCTTTAATAGTTTTCAGGATCAATATCTACTTATTTTATTTATCTTATGGCAAGAATCTAAATATTGTTGTCATATTTTCTAGTAAAACATAAATAAAATATTAAACGCAGCAGATCATAGACTATGTTTTAATTATAGGCATGTAAACAAGGCATATATTAAAACAAAGCGTGTAACACATAAAGCTAAAACGAGGTGGCTCGTGATGCCACTGTTGGGATTTAAATACCTAGGTAACTAGTTTAGCCACGAGTACGCAGCGGATAGGACCTAGTAATAGCATATGGTTAACACAAATAAAAGGTAAATAGAAACGCGTACCTTTTGTTAATTTGATCAAGAAAACGAAACAAGCAATTAAATTAATTGCCTCTACGGTTGCTCACACAGTCACGTCAACCGAATGTATTAAGCTATGCTAGGCTTAACTTCACAAATCCAATACCAAGTATTATAACCCGATTACTATGCAAAACCCTTGAATTAATAACCGAATAACATCAACCGAATTAGGGATTAAAACCCCTAATCAAACCGAAAACCTGATAACCGAAAAACAACAAACCCGAATACACTTTTGGGGTTTTTATTCGTTCGAACAGAAACCAAACAAAACCCTTGTTTATGATTCTTGATTTGTCGAGCTAGGAAAGAAAACAAGAATGAAAACCTTGGATGTTTAATCAAACTCGGTTGTGAGAAGTAAACCGAAAACCAAAACCTTTTGAAAAGGTTTTTGAGAAAATCGGTGGAACAAAGGAAAAGAAGAACCGAATATTAGTTTAGGATTTTAGAAGTTGTGTGTTGTAGAATGAACTAGGGGAGAGGGGTATTTATAAGCCCTTAACCCTAGTTGTGATAAACATAGGAGACAAGTCACAAGTCAATCACAATTGCTCTTCCACCTCCTTATCCAAAACTAGTTCTTCCATACATTCCTTGTTTCCTAATTCGACACAAACACCATCTTTTGAAGCCTCAAGAGGCCGGCCAAGCCAAGCACCCCTTTTGGGTTTGTGTGTTGTCAAATTAAGTCCCTCGGTTTTATTTATTGTGAAGTATAAATACATTCTCCGTGTATTAACGTGTGTGCCCCCAATAGGCTCACATATATTCGTAATGTATTGGTGCTTTCGACTACCATATTCCAACAGTTTGAACATTGGGTCACTAAGGGCAAAAAATTTGGCGCTTCTAGGTAAATGGTGGTGGCGGTTTAAGAGGGAGGGGGAGAGTTTATGGGTTAGGGTTATAAAAAGCATTCATGGAATAGGAGGAGGTTTAGGTGAGGTTAGAGGGTTAGGGCGGAAATCTTTGGGGGGTGGGGTTTGGAGCGATATTGTAAGAATAGGAGAGGAGATAGATGGGTTAGGAATAGAATTTTCATCGTCGTTTGAAGGTGTGGTAGGCAACGGTAGGGATATTAGGTTTTGGGTTGATAGGTGGGTTGATAATTCAAAGTTATGCGATAGATTCCCAAGATTATATCACTTAGATAGAAGGAAGGAGGGTAGTGTGGCAGAAAAGGGGGTTTGGGTAGATAACATGTGGCGTTGGGAGTGGGATTGGGTGAGGAACATTAGAGGTAGGGTGCATAAGGAATTCGAGGACCTAATAGTTACTTTGCAAAATATTGTTATTTTGAATGATTGTAGGGATAAATGGAAATGGACGCTAAAGGAAGATAGGTGTTTCAAAGTTAGAGACTTGTCTATTTTGATCGAGGAGAAGATACTACATGTGGGGAATGTTGGTCAAGAAACTTTATGGAACAAGTTGGTGCCTAAAAAGGTTAACATTTTTGTGTGGAGGGCTTTAAAAGGGAGATTACCGGTTCGTGAGGAGCTTGACAAAAGAGGAATTGATCTTGATTATGTTCTTTGTCCGTGTTGTGATAGTGCGGTGGAAACATGTGCTCATAGTTTGGTTCTTTGTAATCTAGCTATGAGCGTTTGGGAAAAGATCTTTCGTTGGTGGAAGGTTAGGGTTGTCAACGCATTTTCCATTGGTGAATTATTTTCATCTAATGGAAATGTTAATGTCCCTAATCTTTCGTCTTGTTTTGGCAAGCGGTAAGGTGGATAACCAGGTACTACATTTAGAAAGAAAGAAACGAGCGTGTGTTTAAAAAGAAAGTTTCGAGTGTCAACAAGATCGTACAAGATATTCAACTAAAGAGTTATGAGTGGATTGTTAGAAGATCAAAAATAAAAATGTGATAGATTGGCAGCAATAGTTTCAAAATCCAAGTAAATGTGGACATCAGTGATTAGAATTTGGCTTCGTTCAGGATTGTGGCAGTAGCAGCCTTTGTTCAGGATTGTGACAGTAGCAGGCGTGACAGTAGAATTTGGATTCGTTCGATTTGTGTTACCTGGTGCTTCTGATAAGTATGTTTGGATTTTAGCCATCTTTTGGTTTTGTGCCTGCAAATGGGTCTGTTTGGCTTTTGTTATGGGCTAGCTATTTTAGTTTTCAAATTGGCAGCTTGTGTTTCATTGTTGGCAGTGCCTCATTTGGGATTATTTATCTCATATGAGTGCACTGTTGTCAATGTTTGTTGCTTCCCATTTTTGGGTTATGTTATGTGTATTTTTTTAGTGATGGTTCCTTTGTAATTGTTGTTTTTTTGGGTCTCATCCTCTTTTAAGTAGCTTGTTAATCGAGGTGAGATGCCATGTATTGTATCTTGGTTCTTTTTATGTTTTTAAATGTTGCCTTTCAAAAAAAAAACTTTTGAACTTAAAAGTTTGGTCAAATTCTTTGGTGTTAAACATGGTAGTGAATAAGATGAATATCTTTCTCATAAAATTTTGATTTTTTTAGGAATTTTGGCTACTATATAATGTGAAATGAGTCTCTTCAATCCCAAATCAATCTTCATCATCTCAGTGTCCATTATCAAAAAACAAACATGGCCATATGCACTGTTGGGTTTATTCACACGTAACTACTTTTAAATTTGCAGGTTATGTACAAATTGACTGAATGTGTTATGTTTTACAATTACAGGGTTTATGACGATTGGATGATGATGATGATGATGATGATGATGATGATGATGATGATGATGATTATGATGATGGCTTAGGTTTGCAATTGTTCAAGGTAATGTATCATTTTCTATTGATGATTCCCAAATTTAAACATAAAGCTTCTAATTTCATGTCATCGTTTGATCGTAAATGGGTTTAGAGGAGTTTGATTAAGTCATGGCCAATTTAGAGTTCATATGTGGTTGGAGATTGACTATATATTGTACTAGTTATAAATCTCGTGCACGCACGAGTTTTTTTTAATTTTTTAAATGAGTAGGGATTCAGTGAGAAATAAATTAAAATAAGAAATAGTGAGAAGTGACTAAAACCACACATTTGAGATGCAACGACTTGCATTAGATGCATTTCTATTAATTTAGATACATCATTTTAAGTTTCGAAAGTTAATTTGATGTGTAGATGGTGCAAACTGATTTTCATGATTTCGGCACATGCAGAGGAATAAAAAACAAGAGAAATCATGAAATGCATCTAATATACGTATATGTATCTAATTAAAAGCTAGAAAACACATTATGATGTTTCTAAGATTATAGAGATGCATCTAATTTAAGTCGGTGCATCTCGGATATGCGGTTATAGTTACTTCTTATCCTTCTTATTTTAAGAAAACTTCTCATTTGATCCTAGCTCTTTTTTAAATAATATATATTTATCTATTAAAAACAAAGACTTTATTTTTTTGTTAATTTTGTATCTATTAAAAAACAAATAGTTTTTTTTAATTACTACGTATATTTTTCATTGAAAAAAGTTTATGAAGAAGAGAGATCGACTCTGCACATGTATAATATTTGTGCGCGCACGAGATTTTTCTAATTTTTTTAAAAGGAAGATGTCATGCAGTAATATATTTTCTAATTGTGTTATAACGAGTTGGAATTTAACCCGCGCGTTGCGGCGGGGGGCGAATAAAAAAACTTGAGGGGCCTTTTTTTTTTAATTTATGTGAAAAAGTCGTAAACAGTTAAAAGTTGAGGGTCCGTTTTGTAATTTTTTTTTTTTAGTTTGGGCCGGATTTTGGGCTAATTTTTTGGCCCGTTACTGTAGCATTGTAAGTAATCCGGTTAAGGATCCAAATATTTTTTTTTGACATTTTTTATAAAATCGTGCGTATTTAAGAAGCATTGCAATATTGGTTCGTTTTGCTTTTTTTCTTATTTATATTAAATGAATTTTTTTTAGAAAATCGTGCGTATTTTAGAAACGTTGCAATATTGGCCTCGTTTTAATCGCAATTCGAAAATATTTCTACGGGTATTTTTTTGATATGAATGGGAAAATCGTAAATAGTTAAAAGTTGAGGGTCCGTTTTGTAATTTTTTTACTTTTGGCATTGTAGCACTGTAGCAGTTGGGCTAGATGTTGGACTAAACTAAAAAAAAAACTATTTGGGCCGGCCCAAAGTGGGAGCCCAAGTCAACCTTGCTGTCAAACATTTGCTCCATAGTATATAGAGTAAAAATTCGAAAATATTTCTACGGGTATTTTTTTTATATGAATGGGAAAATCGTAAATAGTTAAAAGTTGAGGGTCCGTTCTGTAATTTTTTTACTTTTGGCATTGTAGCACTGTAGCAATTGGGCTAGATGTTGGACTAAACTAAAAAAAAAAAAAAAAAAAACTTACTTGGGCCGGCCCAAAGTGGGAGCCCAAGTCAAAGTGATAGTCAAACATTTGTGAAATGTATATATGAGTAATTGGTGTTTAGAAAGGGTCTTCATTAAAAATGATTTATAGGCTTAAGTAGTGTGCTTAAAAATAGACCTAAAACTATAATTGGTTGAATTGAAAATTTGATTGATGAATATGAGAAGAGAGAATGTGTGTTTGACAATTGTCAAAATGTGAATGGATTAGGTCTATTTGTAGGTCTATTATGTAGGCCTATATATCATAAATGATTTTTGACGTGCAAGAGATGTTAGTAATGATCACAATCCAAGTTTGGCCAATATTAGTTTGAAGATGCTATTTGGTTTAAAAACTAAACAATACATATTGAAACATTAGACGAACTTGAAAGTCCTTGATACACGTTAAACTGGAATTGCGACGTTGTTCAAGTTGATAATTAAAATACTATTCTCTAATCATTTTCTATAATAAGGCTCTAGATTTGGTTTAAATAGTCAAAGACAAACCTTGTATATAAGGTCACATCCACATCTACTTGTTCCCACTTGCTCTGCAGCTTTTATCATATATATTTTGAATTCACCCTTTTACAAATGTTGGCCTCCTTTTCATTGTGATTTTACTCACGAGCTTCGTTTTTTAACAGGCAAGCTGAGCAGGAGATGGAGATGGTTGTGAAAGTAATTCAACCAGGTCCTTTGGGGATTATACAGAGCACACATTTTTGGCAGATGTGATTGAGAAAGCAAATGCTACTATTAAGAGAGCGATAATGAACTGGAAAAGGAATGCTATCATTGAACGAAATCGACCCAGGCCATCTTGAAATATTATATTAGTTAACAGCTTATTAGTTATCTATACTTTCTTTGGAATAATCCAATGCGAAAAACAGTTATGTGCAATAGTAAGGTCTCATCATCCTTCACTGTGGTTATGATTCTTGCTAGCAATGATTTGGTTGCATGTCCTTATCGCCTATATTATATATAATGTTTCACAATGAATGCAACTTCTATGTCAGATATTATTCATCTAAATCTGTTTATTCACTTATTTGTTTATTTGTAGTATCGTTTTCATCTGTGAAGTGATGCTGTTAAAATAAAGCCCACTCTCCGATATATTGTTTCACACCGAGTAAACTTTTTTATATAGAATAGGTGATGCAATACTAAGGATTTGGTATTAGCCGTTATCAAAGATTTTTCGCAATATTTGGTATTCTTGTTCATTATCACCCATTTGCACAGAAGAAAGAAGTATAAAAGTACAACAACTTGATTTGAGGTGAAAATCTACCTCTTTATATAAAGAAATGGGTGAGTTTTGGTTTTGTTTCAAGTGATACACGCCAAATGATAGGAGAAAAAAGAAGGGATTTTACTTGGTGGCAAAAGATGGTAATCTATCTCCTTAGTCCTTACAATTAAGATATTATCTCAAGTTACTATAATAATTCCCAACTTGGCAGCAGAAAAGGGAACCATGAACATTAAATGAACTAACAACATAGATTATAAGCATACAAATAGATCCCATACATAGCAAAGGACCGAGTGGGTAGCGGGTCAACAATGTTTCAGATATCAGTATTTTGGACGGTCAAAATGGGTCATTTTGCAAATGGCATAACTACTAACTTCTTTCTTTCCATGTCAAAAAAGTTGATGTAATCAGATGGCATGGGTGGAGGAGATGCCATAGGTGAGGGACTTTTTGGTTTGTTAGGCTCTTGAGGAGGTTGTGCGGGTGCAGGTGCCCCCATCATAAGGAAATCTGTACCCATACCCATTGCCATGTGGATCATACTGTGCCGAATCAACCCATTGACCTGTTTCTTGAGGCCCGATTACTTACTCCTGTTGAATCACAGGACGGCTAGCTTGTGCAGACTTTTTAATATAAGAAACATATTATCATCTACAGGAATAAGGATCGTGATCACCCAAATTATTATTCTTGTTTGGTCTACTATTCACAAAACTCTCATTGAACTCCATTCCATTATATGGATATGACATAACGGACGACATTGGGGGTATACTCTCAAAACCACCACCACCACCACACCCACACCCCTGCCCATGACTATCCTCATTAGTATCATCTACAGGAATATGCCCATGATCATGATGCCCATGGCCATGACTATCCAAATCCAAACTCAAATCCAAATCATCATCACTCCCACCACCACTACTATCCATATCATGTAAACATGAATCATTAGACACATTACCACCATAATTATTCTTTCCAATAGTTTTGCAATCATCAGGCAACGTAAGTACAGGGGATGAAGATGGATCAGGTGAAGGTATAACTAACTGTGTATCTACAAATCTAGACAATGCGTAACCGATATCTTTAAAAGAATGAAAATAAGCTGAATGCGAACTCGATAAATCATACCTATAGTCAAGAGGAAAATGCAAACATGATATAAAATTTTCTTAATGCATTTTTTCATTTGTATTAAATATTATGCTAAAAACCTTAAGACAAACACACATGGAAATAAGCCAATAATTCCTTCCATAACAAAAATTCTTATGATTTCCTTTCAATTTTTCGGAGGGGTGTTATATCACGTCCAAGAAACGTAATTGAGAAACTTGCCTCACTCTGAGCGGAGGTATCCATCATCACAGGTGGCATCTAACTGGAGGCGGTGGTATTGGAAGGACTTGAAGGATCATCAAATCTGACGGAGCATATTTGGGGTTCAACCCCAACGGCAAGCAATCTTCATCACTTATCCGCTTTAATACACTCAAAACCTGGAGGACGTCGATGATTATTAGCAATTCAAAAAAAGAATCAAAAAAGGTGAAAATTTATAATGATATGCGAGGAGATCCAGGATCATACTCTTTCTGCATAAAGCTTATGCTTTCTTTCAGCCAACTTAGGAAGCTGTTTTGATTCATAATTTTTCTTCTTCTGTAGCTTGTATTCTGCAAACATTTTCATACCTTCAATAGTAACCTTCGGCTGTTGGGCCCCACAGCCTCCTTGGCTCTTCTTTACTGGTTCATGCCGTCCTGGTTTAACCAATGGACTTAAAGTGTTGCATTACAACCTTTGAAAATAGTATAAGATACTTTAAGTTAAGGTAAACTGAGTATATAAACATCATTTGGGTTGGATATTACATAGATAACCATATAAAATAAGGTATATACTATATAACAAAAAGGTTGCACTAAATAACACCTCCAATTGTTCATGCATCCGTTTTTACACCGCCATTTGCAGCTTCACTGCTTCTGTGATCTACATTCCACTACAAAAAGCACAAAAATACTCTAAGCCCTTTAAGATATGAATGTGAAAAGCGGCCATTTTATGGAATGCAACAGGTCAATATGAGATAAGCAAGATAAACGATGAATAAGAAATCTTCAAGCATTAAAATAACAATAGCACGTAAATATTGAAACCAAGGGATGACAAATAGACTTACGATGATCCATCCAAATTGGAAAGCATGTCATTCGTATCTAGAGTAAACATATTTGAATGTTTGTAAATTTGATTTTTTTTATTGAATGAAAGCAGAGGGTTATTCTGATGAATAAGATGTAGAATAAATATGTTTCTACAAAGATGAAAAAGAAAACCTGGAGATTTATTGGCTGTTAATAAATGACCAACTGCAGATAGATAGTTGTGAACTTGATATGAATTGGATGGAACAAAATAAACTGGCATATGAATTAGGTATATATAAGGTTTAAATTCGGTTTTATTGTGGGCTTTTAAGAATTGTAATACAATATAAATTCGTATTGTATGAGGAAGTTTGCAGTTTTTTATAAAATTTACATTCTAGTCCAAGATTATGAAAAAAGCTTTAAAAAATATAAACTTATGCCTTCACCTTTAAAGGCTTGCTGGAAAAAGTTTCGGATAAATTTATATGGAAAAGTTGAACCATTTAAACCCGAAATGGTCTTGATCCATTTCAGTCATGTACTTGGAATGACCCATTTTAACCCGCTAATGGTCTTGATCCATTTCTGTACTTGGAATGACCCATTTTAACCCGCTAATGATGTTTTAATTGTTACCTAACTCATCCATCTTGTCACCTCGCACTACACATCAGTGGAAGTGGAAGTGAAAATTAAGCATGCATTCACTAATACATCAGTTTTTGCGCTAAATTCAACATTATACCTAAGCAATGTCTTCACAATTGAGGTGTGTACTGCTCTAAACAAATTGTAAGGTGCAACGAAGCCATTCCAATCTGCATTTAAAAAAGAAAGATTATTTCAGACCAAAAAATGTGTAACAAACGCCTTAAAACAATATCACTTAAGGGTATGAGATTCTTTCATTTTGTTTAATGAGCAAAAACGATATCATTGGATTCAAAACCTACCCAAAAAATGCCTTAAAACATAATCTTTGTGATAATGTCCAGAAAGGACATATCTCAATCAAAAAAGTGTTGTCCGTCGACAACATCGCCGACATTCTTACTAAACCCCTTAAACGTGAATCGTTTAACCATCTACGTCTTGGTTTAGGAATGATGGAACACATTCCATAAATCGTATAAGTCCGATTCTTATTCTTCTGTCTCAATTCTAGTCCGTGTTCTATTCCGTGTTGTGTCAACTTAAATACTTCATCCGAAGTACTTTAAGCATGTTTAATTCGCGAAATGCAAATTAAAATGTCACTCCTCATCGCAAAAAATTTCATCAAAATCAAGTCCAAAAACCCTTACTGAGGGCGGCCCCCAATATATTTGGGACCGCCAAGAATTAAGGGACCGCCACCAGAATAACACAAAACGGGTCACTTAACTAAAAAATTTCAAAATTGAAAAACAAACACTCCCTTACCCGCTGCCATTGACGAACTCGAACCAAAACCCACCAAACTCAAAATCAACCACTAAAACTTCAAGTGAAGATCAAATCAACACTAATAATCAATCCTAATATCACAAAGATCATCAATTGTAAGTCGTTTCATCTATTTTCTTTCGATATGAGTCTAGGGTTCATGATGAACACCAAAAAATGAAATTGGGGATTTTTGTTTTTTCCTTCAATTTTGTGCAATTAAGAATTGTAGGATACAATGTATAAATAATATGCTTCCCGTGGACATAGGATTTGCATACATTAGTAGGATTAAACGAAAAATGGATTTTGAACCAAAACTCTAATTTTATTTTCAAATCACTCACGTTAGGAATAAAATAAAATTGTTATTATGCATTGTCAATACAACCTAAAAACATTTCCGAATACATGCATAATGATCTCATGAACAAATTTCGAGATACATAATTCATATGTATTTTTCGACTTGTTTGGTTGAGCAAAAATCAAATTAAGAAGGAGCGTTTTGGGTTAACTCTTAGGATTTTATATTTAGGTCGAGTTAATCGTTACTCCACATTTGTTTCACTTAGACACACACTAGAAACATTGCCCATAACATATTACATGTGAAAAAGAAATAAAAATTTCACTCTTTATCTAGGTAACAATGCCTCGAGCTACCAGTCTTGATCATCAAAAGACACGAAACTACATACCCCTAATATCAAATGAGTTTAATCAACCCTTACTAAACACAATGGCTAATCTTGAAAAAAATGATATCTTCATGATGGGTGGGTTGGTAATTCTAAAACTTTGAAAATATAGTCATATCCGCAGGCTAGTTTAGTCAATCGGGTTGGAGATGTTGTTCAAATACAACGAACAAATTATACCTCGCTTTGTTCTTGAGTTCTACTGTCAACTCACTTTTGCCTATAATTCTGAGGGTCGATTCATTGTTAACTTTGTAATTCAAAATAAGTCATTCTCTCTTACTCTTGAGGAATTTGGTCAAATTTTAAAAATCTCATTCAAAGGTCAAGCCTCTATCACCGAAATGTGGTCTCTTGATTATTTGTCGGTAAGTGTTCCAAGTAGAGGTCTCTATAAAATCAAACCTCCATCTCCAAGAGTCATTAAGTCTTTTATTCAAGTTCCCCGACAAGGTCAAGAGACTCGTACCAAAAATAAGAAAACAGTTGTCATAGGTGAAAACAAAATTTTAACTCGAGAGATTCATACTCATATGAAACCTTAGGTTGATATTATTCGTGAAAACGCCATTTGTCTAGGAGGACATAAGGATCATGTCTTAGCTTGTCTTTGACACATGCTTTATTGCATTGAGACAATAAATCCACACCTTATAACTAGCATTTCATTCTTAAAAGAATGGAAAAGACTCGATTCAAACCAAAGGAACTTTTACCTTATGGTATGCTCTTGACTAGGTTATTTAAATATGCCGTGTCAGTCTCTTCTGAGCTAGCTTTTGATCATTATCTCTCACATGATCGATCCAAGCTTCTGATCGCTCCTCATTACGAGCGAAAGATACGATCGGATCGGGGCAAGAAAAGACCTCGTGAGCAAAATGCTAGCTCCTCCTTCACCACTCAAAATCATCCATCCTCATCTTCTCCACTTGATCACATGGTTGATGAAAATGATGATGAATCATTTCACTCAAATTCTTCTTCTCCATCTCAACAAGTTTCCTCTTCATCTAATGTTGTTTCTCGAGTCCGTCAAAACCCCTCTCATGAAAGCCATGACTTGAACACCTTTTTATCCGAAACCATAACTTTTCAAACTCAACAACAGGATGCTTACCGAGACGGATTAAGGTTAATTGGACAAACTCTCAAGAACATGATGGGAGGAGGAAGGAAGTAAAGATATTAGCATAATTTCTAAGAGATTATCACTATTATTATTATTATTATTTCTCTTATCTGATACATTATGTCTTTTAATATATTAGAAATAGAACAATGCATGAGAACTTCCAAGTGTTAGGATGATCTTTAAAATAGTTTTATCATCCTATAAATGCCTTGCTAGTTGAAAATTTATGCTTTTATACGAATTTTATTAAGGCTTATTAAAATGGCATGCTTAAGATTAATGATTGATGCATTGTTAGTTTAGATTTACTCAATTTTTGACTGGCATGAGATGTGATACTTCTTTGGGAAAATATTGGGAAAAATATGTTCTCTCCAGAAAACGGCCCCTGAATTCATCAGGCGGCCCCCTTATCAATCAGGGACAGCCCAACAATAAGGGACCGCCAACAGGAGGGAACATAAATTTCAAACTCCTATCTTTTTCTGTATCTTTGACCACCCTAGTCCTAGACTCTTGCTGGAACTTCCTTCTTTGAACACACAATTTCTTCAATCTTCATCTCTAACACCATGCTTTGCCATTTCTTCTTACCTTTTTCATTATTTAAACCATCAATCTTCTTCATCATCACCATCTTCCTCATATTTTCTTCTCCTACCATTCAAATGTCTTGCTCAAATTATCATCCAAACTTTTCTAGAAAACGTCAAGTTTGGAAACGCAAGACACCTCTTCCAAAATCATTACCAATTTGCCATAATGACTCACCACCACCACCTCCAACTAACACTCCTCACTCTATCTCACCACCTATGAACTACCCACAAAGAGATCGAATTATCAATCAACTTCAAACTATCTCCACACTCATCGAATCTCAAACTCCTACACCACCCTCTTCACCGCACCCATTGGTTCAACCTCCTACTAATGCTCAAGTAGGATGTCATGCTAGTTTTTGTCATTGTTGTAGGTACACCACCAACCACTTCTACTCATTAAGAAATGAAATTAATTTCATTTAATTCCTTGTCACCCGTCTCATACCTCAATCACAAATCTATCACCAAAATGATTCACCATCTCCATCATTCTTACTCTTCAATTAATCACTCTCACATGATTTAATTGCTCAAATAAATGATCACTACCTTTTGGGTATCACATCTTATGAAGTCAAGAATCATCTACTAGTTTAAGTTTATTAGATGTCCTAATTATGCTATGTTTGGTTATGATTATCTTATGTTGTATCTTTATATATTGTCTTACATGGCTATGTATGATCTTTTCAGAATTTGAATGAACTTTATTTATGAAGTGTGAATTATAATGTTGAGATATTTGTCATGCTATGTTGGTTTGCACTTGTATTTCTAACCTTGTTTTGTAGCAAACAACTTATCGTAAGATCGATCCCTTGGTTTCCCGAACAAGGGGGAGCATACATCAAAGGGGAGTCTTTAATCGTCAATTTCTTTCTCTCTACTACAACTCGATGATCAACCTTTTTAGATTCGACAAAAAGGGGGAGAAATAGAATTTAACTCATTAATAATTTATAAACTTCTAATTCTATACTAAATGAGTTTATGTTTTGTCATCATCAAAAAAGAGGAGATTGTTAATACAAATAATGTCCAAAAACGTTATTTATATTTTTCGACCTCTCGATGTTTTGATAATAACAAAATGTGAAAAAATTTACGATAAAATTAAACGTTTATAAATTACTAATCGTAAAATTCCATTTCTAAGATTAATCACTTAAGGTATGGATAAACAAATCATTAAACATGATTAGTGATCAAGAAAATAATTTTTCTTTCCTAAACCTTACATTTTTACAAAAGTGTTTTTTACAAAAATATAAACACAAAATAATTATTTATAAAAGAAATGTTTTATTAAATTAATTAATTTGAAATCAGATTTTCCCCCCAAAATGGAAGGTTCTAAAACAGATAACACCTTCCCTACAAAAAGACAAAAAGGGGAGCGTAGTCTACGGCGGCCCCCTTATAGGCCTGGCGGGCCCCTTATATATTAGGGACCGCCGTCAGCAACGGCTATTTTTTATCCCCTATAAATACTGAGCTACCCCATCTGAAAAATAGTACCTCTTGCCACGAATTTTCTCAGATTTACTTTTCTCTCTTCTTTCTTTCTTTCTAAAACACATATCTTGATCACTAACATACCTTGATCTTGTTTCAAGTGATTAATTCTTTTTCCCCACTCTTCTTCTAATCAAGGCATAGAGAAGAACAATCGTTATTCTTCCTCTCTGATTTGTTATCAAGTGATCTCACTCTTCCTCCTCAAGATCACGTATCTTCATTACATTTACTCTGTGTTGTTGTGTAAATTGGATTGTTGGGTTGATCCCAAATAAGTGTAAATTATGTATTGGTTTGATTTGATTGATGTGTCAATCCAAGGGTATATTCTTTGAGTGTATAAAAGACTTAGTGAAGTCTTAGATTGGTTCTAGCTAGATTTAGACTCGGGACTTCTAGCTTAGTGTCGTTTATTAAAAGAAACATATAGCGACTTGTAAATGGTTTTCTGCCTAAAGGGAGCTTGTTGACTAGTGAAGAAATCTCGAGTGGAGTACTCGGGGAGTGGAGTAGGAACGAAGAGGAGCTTCGTTGTCGAACCACTATAAATCTTGGTGTCTTGGTTTGATTGTTTCTTTCTCTATCTCTATATTGTTATTGTTTACTTAGTTCATTACATTAGATACTTTAGTTTTGATTCATATTGTTGATTGATTGACATACAACTCAAATCAAACAATTTTTTAAGTAAAGTTTTAAAACAGCTAATTAACCGGTAAACTATTCAACCTCTCCTTCTAGTTTCCTACAATTGGTATCAGCGCAAGGTCACTCAAGATTTATACTTGCAAGTCCACTTATGCTGGGGTGCGTGAATAATTATGTTGGCTACCATATAATTATTGAGGTCTCCTGGCACAACGCCTACTCCTCTATGACGGAACTTCTTAGTTTATAACCTACAAACCTTCGCATTACAAATCATTTAATCACATAACAGCACATAAGGAACAATTTCAACCATAACTCCATCCATTTTATAAAATACTAAATCAATGTCCAATATTCGAAAATTACTTTCCTAAAACATGGTTCCGGACTAACGGACTGATAAATAAAACTCTAAAATGGATCGACAAGGGGATTCCTAAGGCTAACTATAGCCGTGGATTCAAGATTCCGAGCGCTATCTGATATCACATACTCCATTTGTTCCAAAACTTCCTTCAGCCCTTCAGTCTCCTCACATATTCTTCCGTCGTTCAACTTGTTTCCATTGAAACTTTCCAGGAACTGGATGACAACGCCCTCTTTGGTTGTCACTAAGGCTTACAATTCCATGACTGACTCTCCCTTAACCTCCTTTATGGTAATATTTCTCTTCAATATGGCATGGGTAAAGGCCAATTGGAACTCGGGTCCTACGATTTGTTCTCTTCATCCTAAGTCTTGTCCCTGGCTCAATGAAACTCCTACGCCCGGTTGCAAAGACGGTTCCCTAACGAAACTTCTTATGGGAATATGAAGGCATAGCTAACTAATAACGAGGCAATACACACTAAATCAGCTATGTGTAGGCAACAAAAACTAAGGCGATAACTTAAACAAAATAGGAAAATATAAAACTACGCAAAAATTGAGGGGAAGCAGAGCTGTTATAAAAATAAAACTTAGCCCACTAATGCGTCCTACATGAAGGACTCCTAGGTTATAGTCTAGGCTTAACCACCTACTTCTCTATAACCAAAGGCTCTGATACTAATTTGGCTATAACCGCCAAGCTGAATACGCGAGGGCGACCGGAAAGGGAATCATAAAACACTTTGGGCTTCTTATAAGAGAAATAACAAATTGCATAAGATTCAAGGTATTGGACACAAAGTGGCCATGAAACATACCCAAAAAAAACACATCAAATAAAATCCAAAAAGGCATCTCACATTGAATAAAGGCAGTTCATGCAAAGTCATGGACAATACTAAACATTCAAAACTTCCTATTCAAAGCAAAACGAAAAATCCATTTGTTCAATCTAAAAAGAATACAAAATCTAGATAACTAAACTTCGCCAGCTGCCTACGATCCATCTAGCCACTTTTCCTGACTTTAGTTTCATCTTGCTGAATACCTGAAAATGATGCTTATACGTCAACACAATGGTTGGTGAGAAACATAGGTTTTCAGACATACATATTCAATCCATTACCAAAACAATTTAACTAATTCATGCAATTATAAAACAATACACTTTGCATGACAATTATGCTAACTAACATACAAGCTAACATGCAATTCAATCAAATCAAATCATTCAAACGCCAAGCAGACGACCCATATCATCCTTGGATATACTATCACTATCTTTCTCTCTAGCTCAGGCCTTGGATACCATCAAGTATTCCACCTGACTGGCCTCACAACTAATTCACAATCTCCAAAACATGTAGCTTAACGCACATAGTCACTTATAGTCTAAGCATTTTACACTAACACATAATATCAGAATTCCAAAAACTCATTTAAACTCTTACAATTCTTTTTCCATCATAAAGTTTATTAACAATGTAAAAAGTGGGACTATGTAACTCACATGAATGCTCAACACGCAGCTTCCAATTCCTATCACGCAACTATACAAATAAATAAACACGGTTACTCGCGGAAAAGCCTAAAAGCTATAGTCCATGTAACACACATATGATGAATGTCTAGGGGTTTGATTAACCATTATGGGTCACCCCGGGACACATGCCCAATCCTTAACCACTTCATTAACTCATTATACTAGTTAACTACAGTTTGTTCAAAAATACAGAATTTTAGTGTAACTTTACCCTCTTAAAACACTTACTTGCTGACCTTAATAAATTATACCAAAAATCATCTAGGTTCCTCTATGATTTTACTAACTAGCTCGTGATCCTTACCACTCATTACTCATGCAAAACTATCCATAAATAAAATCAACTTCTAAACTGTCCCATTCGGATCCGATTGCACCACTAAAAAGTATGGCTCTAAATATCATACTTACGACACACAATAGAAGCCCTACTTATAGGGTTTTTTATTTACCTATAGAAACTAATACTGTAGATTGATCTAACCTTAATTCTATTTTAAGTTTGGGTTTACCCTCTAAACATGACTCATATATCTTAACCGTTATTTTCTATTTTGACCAATCTTTTCTTACAACCAATGTGTAACAACTTCCACTAAACTCCAAATCAATCGAGGCTGAACTTTCTGAAAAACTAGACTATTTGAACTACAATTTAGGTTTTGAATCATATCAAAACAAGTTTTTTCATCTAGATATCTTCTGTTTAAACACAACATAAAATTCTGCTCATCTCTAAAAATATGAATAACGCGGATTTAAACGTAACAGTTTATACCTCAATCGATCCCCAATCCAATCCCTAAACACTCTAGCATGATGAAATCTTCCTTAATTATAATAGATCTTAATAACCCTAATGATCCATCTATTAATTGTTACTTGTTTTAAAAAAAACTAAACAAAAGCTTAATTGAAACATACCTAAATCTTGATTCTTAGATCACTAAATCACCAACTCGTTCTTGATTAAAAAAAACTTTTTTTCTTCTTGCTTGAGGGTTTCGGTGATCAAAGGGAAAAGGGGAGAGAAAAGTGATTTAGGGATTTATTAGATTTGTATTTATACTAATAGAATCCTATTTTAAGTCAAACTTTGTTTCCTTTTTTTTTCTTTAAAACCGGCCGAACACCCCTATATATATATTTTTTTATTTTTTTATTTAATTATTAATTAACTAATTATCTTTATTACCTTAAGTTTTCATTTTTAAAACCTAAGCTAATTTGGGTAAACCTTTTTTTACATAAACGCCAACTTACTAGACTTCTACAAATTACTTTTCATTTTACTTTTCACTTTCTATATTAGTAAGTCTCTATCCTATTTCGTCAAATTTCACTCATGAACTATTTCCATCTTAATACATTTCACCATAACGCTTAACACAAACTTATCCAACTGTTTACATAGAATTGCATGCAATACGCCTTTCTTTTCCCATATTTACTAAACGCAAACACACTCAAAATGAGATGATCATACACCTCCAAACAATATCAAGCACCCATTCAAACTACTTAGCATACATATAAAACACCTAGCACACAAGAAACACACAAAATGAACTTTTAGCCATTTCTAATGGTTTCACCAACCTAGTTAAATCACGAATGTTACATGCAGTCTGGTGTATAGACAAGGAGAATGACAAAGACTTTAAATGAACAAGGGTTTATTAGTGCTGTTTATGAGGGGAAAACTCCTGAAGACCTTCATACTGGTCTATTTTCTTGTTTTCTATCATAAGTAGAATCTAAGAAGGTGATTCAAGATTTGACAGACCCAAGCTGGATAGAAGCAATGCATGATGAACTTCTACAATTTAAATTACAGAAGGTTTGGACTTTGGTTGATTTACCATATGACAAGAGGGCCATTAGAACAAAATAGGTCTACAGGAACAAAAAAGATGGAGAAGGTATTGTGATTAGAAACAAGGCAGGGGCTGGTTCCACAGGGTCACACTCAAGACATGGAGGAATAGATGTGATAAGGTCTTTGCTCTACGTTGCTAGGATTGAAAATTAGGCTGTTCTTAGGCCGATGCCCTTATTCAAAGATTTGTTGTGTCCCAAATGGATACTGAAGAGTGCATTTCTGTATGGCAAAATTGAAGAAGAAGTCTATGTCTGTCAACCTCTAGGGATTGAAGATCCAGAGTTCCCTGACAGAGTTTATAAGGTAGAAAAGGCATTATATGGTCTACATCAAGCTCCTAGAGCTTGGTATGAGACTCCAATTTCCTTTTACCTTTTATTAGGACAATGGATTTCAAAAGAGGCCAGATAGATAAGCTCTGTTCATTCAAGAGTCAAAGGTGATATTTCTTACTAGTACAAGTATACGGTATGATATCATTTTTGGGTCTCAAGGGAATGAGATTGTACTGAGTTTGAAAAGATGATGCATAAGGAAGTTCCAACTTAAAGTTCTATGGGAGAGCTCACTTTCTTCTTAGGACTGCAAGTGACTCAAGAAAGATGATGGGATTTTCCTTTACGTCAAGACAAGTATGTGGATGAAATCTTGAAGAAGTTTGGTTTTTTCAACTATAAAGACAACAAGTACAGCTATGGAGACTTCAAAGCCATTGCTTAAGGATGCAGATCCTGAAGATGTTGATGTTTACTTATATAGATCAATGATTGGATCATTGATGTACCTAACAGCTTCAAGGCCTGATATAATGTTTGCTGTATGTGCTTGTGCAAGACCTTCAAGTCACACCTACGTTTCTCATTCTTCTGATGTGATAAAGAATCTTTAGATACTTGAAAGGTCTACCTAAATTGGGCCTTTGGTATCCTAAGGACTCACACATTTTGATTTGGAAGCCTATATACTGACAGTAGTGACTATGATGGTGCAAGTTTAGCAGGAAATCATAAATATGGAGGTTGTTAATTTCTTGGAAGCAGATTGACGGTGGCGGTTTCCGGTGACCGGAAAAGTTTTCCGGTGGTGGTGGTGGAGCTAGAGAGAAAGTGTGTGTGTGTTTATGAATAAAGTGTGAAATAAACTAGTATATATAGTTCTTGCACTAGTTTGGGCTATTGGCAAAACAAGTCCTCCCCTCTTTTCTAAAATTAGTTTTTGACACACCATACTTTTACTTAGGTTAAAGACGACAACCGTAGCTCGGGATTGCACTACCGAGACTATTTTTATTTTCGACACATTTTTATTAAAAACATTTAATTAAATGCGTACACTTTAAAATGCGAGTCCGGCTCAAGACATGGAACAAAATGACGACATTCATAAAAATAATAAATTTACGATCTTAAAAATAATAACGAGTCGCGTCGTACATTTTTACGATGCTCGAAACGGTTCACGAACGCGCGGTCAAACGTCGACTCGCGAAACGTCAAAAATAAAAATTATCAAAATTTCTCAAAATTATTCGAAATAAAATACGAAAATATTTATTATTGACAAATAAAAATATTAAATATTGACGTTCGTTGATTTCTCGATTGATAACAGATAAATTTTAAATGTATGATTCACGTTACTTAAAATGGACAATTTTATTGAAAACCGACTAAAGTATAAAAGTAAAGTCTCAAAATTAATAAAAATAAATAATTAGTAGTGACCTTAAATACGGGGAATTTTTAAAGATAAAAATAAAGACGGTTACACTTTACCGGATAAACTGCCTAACTCGACTCAAGATTAACAAGAACGAGAAGTTGCGAATCGCGTAAACCATAAAACACAAAAGTTCACTTTACTAGAAAAATGAGAACGAAATATGAATTAAATATGGACATTAAAAGACGGATTGTCACAAATATAGCAACTGCTATTATTTGCTTGGCCACTAATAGGAAATTTAATTTTTCTAAACCGATTTTTGATGGTATGGTGAAAAACTTGGATAGTAAACACAAATTTTAATGTATTTAAGATTTATTCAGGTGTTTTTGAACAAGCAAAAGAGACTGCTTAAACCTCACACTAGACTTTATATTGCTCCTACCCACACTCAAAAACTTTTTAGCAATATGAAGAGGGCTTCTAAGGGTTATACTAGGGTGAACATTCCATTGTTTCCTGCAATGATTGTTCAGGGCCCAGTTGTTCAGGGTGAAGGATAAACACAACCAGTTGAGTCCCATCACACACCCATTAGTGCTCCATCAACCTCACAACCACTAATTTCACCAACATCTAGGAGAACTATCAGACAGGAATCTATGGTTCCTCAGCCCAGATCTCCTACTCAGACCCATGTTGTAGATGAGGCTGCTTCCACAGGTGTGGATGTCAGATATGGAGGGGCTACCACTACTGTCACTGGCTTAGAAGTAGGACAAGGCAGTGGTAACATTGATAAGACCCCTACCATGCCCCAAGATTCACCTCTCCCAAGAGTTAACACACTTGGAAATGATGAGGGCAGTTTGACACTTTAAGAATTGACGGTTTTATGTATAACATTGTCAAAGAAAGTGGAGAGCTTGGAGACAGACTTGAAGCAGACCAAGCTAGCATATGGTGCTGCTTATACTAAGCTCATCAAGAAGGTGAAGAAGTTAGAGAACAAAGTTAAGCCAACCAAGCTAGAAAAAGGACCAGAATTGTTGTTTCTGATGATGAAGAAGATTTAGAGGATCCTTCTAAACAGGGGAGGAAGATATCTGCAATTGATCAAGATCATATAATCTCACTGGTACAACATGATGCAGAGATTCAGGGGAGGCAAGAGCATTACATGGAGTTTAAATTTGATCTTGATGCTGCCAAGGATGTCAGTACTACTGAAGAGGATATTAATACTGCTAAGCTAGTTTCTACTGCTGGTGCAGCAGTTACTACTGCTAGTGTTGATGTTTCTACTGCTACTGTTAGTACTGCCAAAGACAAAGGTAAAGGTATAATGGAAGAATCTGAACCTGTACAGACCAAGACAAAGCTGCAGCAAGAACAAGAAAGACTTGGTTATAAAGCACTCTAAGATTACAAGCTGAACTTGAGGAATAAGAGAGGCAGAGGATTGCTAGTGTGTAAGAAGCAGCTAGCTCTTTTAATATTGAAGAATGGGATGACATACAAGCTAGAGTTTAAGCTGATGAAGAGTTGGCACAAAGGTTACAAGCATATGAAAGAGAGAAGTACTCTAAAGCTGAAAAAGTAAGATTACTTGCAGAGCTTATCAATGAGAGAAAGAGGTATTATGCTACAAAAAGAGCTGAAGAAAGGAGGAACAAGCCACTCACACAGGCTCAACAGAGGACCTATATGTCCAATTATATCAAGAACATGGGAGCTTATACAAACTACAACAGTTGAGAAGTTATTCTTCTGATGAGATCAAGAATCTGTTTGAAATAACAATTAGGAGAGTACACACTTTTGTTCGAATGGACAGTGAGATTGAAAGAGCAATTCTTGAGTCAACGGTTAGAAGTTCAAAAAGAGATGCAGAAGAAGAACTTGCTCAAGAAAGTTCAAAGAGATAAAAGACTGGAGAATGCTTAGTATCAGCTAAAGAACCAAAAGATAAAGAAGAAGAACTATTATAAGAAAGGCTATAGCAAATGATGATAATAGTTCCAGAGCAAAAAATGAATGTTAAAGCTTTAGTTAGTACTGCTCAAGTTAGTACTGCTAGAGTAAGTTAGTACTTAGTACTGCC
>BQNB010017712.1:0-10335 GCA_026074375.1 Tanacetum coccineum | reverse complement strand
ATAACAAATACGTCGCGTTCAGTGAACTCAATACGCCGTATTACAGAAACATAATAAATAAACAAGCAAAATAATATGTTAATCCAAAATTACTCTAATCCTAGGGGTTAGATCTAATCTAATGTTAAAAACCAAAATATCAAAATAAAAATCAAGATTAATTTTCACTCCTCGACAACGGCTCCAAAAACTTGATGTGCTGTCGTTGTATGGTATATTTAAGATGATTCAAGTTTTAAATTTATATTTTGCCGACTAAACCAAAAACAAAAGGGGACATTTTGCTAGGGAGTGTAGAGCTCCAAGAAATCAAGACAACGAGAACAAGGAAAGCTCAAGAAGGAGTATGCCTGTGGAAACATCTACTTCCACAACTTTGGTGTCATGTGATGGACTTGGTGGATATGACTGGAGTGATCAGGCAGAGGAAGGGCCTAATTATGCACTCATGGCTTACTCATCTTCAAGTTCTAACTCAGAGGTATCCAATGATTTAAATTGTTCAAAATCCTGTATGGAAATTGTTAAATTACTTAAATCTCAAAATGATCAACTATTAAGATATTTAGAGAAATCTAGTTTAATGGTTTTAGATTATAAAACAGGTTTAGAATCAGTGAAAGAAAAACTTAAATTTTATAAAAAGAATGGGTCTGTTTATGTAGAAAAAATTAATGGCTTAAAATGGGATATTCAAGTAGGTGAAATAACTATTAGAGAGTTTAGGAAGAAGCTTGAAAAAATTCAAAAAGAAAAAGATAACATTCAATTTAATGTAGATAAATTTAAAAATGCATCTAAAAGTTTAAACAAGCTCATAGAGTGTCAGATTGTTGATAATTGCAAGAAAGGTTTAGGCTATAAAAAATATAATGCAGTTGCACCTCCCTACATAGGAAATTTCATGCCTCCAACACCTGACTTGTCTTTTACTAGTTTAGATGAGTTTGTTAATGAGCCTGTAGTTGAGAACAGTAAAGCTATGTCTAGTAAAGAAGTGCCTAAGGTAGTTAGGAAGAATGATGATGCCCTAATTATTGAAGAATGGGTGTCAGATATTGATGAAGAAAATGTGTCTCAAACTAAAACTGAGAAGAAAACAGGTAAGCCTAGTATTGCTAAGATAGAGTTTGTCAAACCTAAGCAACAAGAGAAAACTACTAGAAAAACTGTTAAACAAGTTGAGAAACATAGGAAAAATACTCACAGTCCAAGAGGCAATCAAAGAAATTGGAACAATATGATGTCTCAAAACTTAGAAATCAATTTTGAGATGTTTAATAAGGCCTGTTATGTGTGTGGAAGCTTTGATCATTTGCAAGTTGATTGCAATTACCATCAAAAACAATTTCAAAATCAAAGGATGGTAAAACCTGTTTGGAACAATGTTCAAATGGTGAATCATCATTGCTAAAAAGACTCACCCATGTGCTAAAAAGAACATGGTTCTAAGAGCAGTACTAATGAAGTCTGGCTTAGTATCAATTAATACTGCTAGACAAGTTAATGTTGCTCACTCAAAATCAACAGTGAATGCTGTTAAACCAATGTCAAATCTTTCTAAAACAACACATTTAACTGTTAAAAGGCCCATTCATAAGAACACAGCATTTAAAAATAGCAATATTAATCAAAGGGTTAATACTGCAAGGGATACAAAATTTAATACTGCTAGTCCAAAAGCAGTAGTTAATGTTGTTAAAGGAAATAGTTTTAATGTTGTAAAGGCCTCGGCTTGTTGGGTTTGGAAACCAAAGACTAAAGTTTTAGACCATGTTTCTAAACACAACAGTGCATTAATCACCCTAAAGAAGTTTGATTATATTAATGCACAAGGTAGATCCAAGTCAGTGATGGCTTGGGTCCCCGAAAGAAACTGATTTTCTTATCTAATGTTCAGGGCAATCTACAAATGGATTTACATGATCACGGAGTGATTGATAGTGGATGCTCAAGGCACATGACATGGAACATGTCCTATCTTACAAACTATGAAAAGATAGATGGATGATATGTTGCTTTTGGAGGGAACCCCAAAGGAGGGAAAATCATTGGAAAAGGTACCATTAAAACTGGTAATCTAGATTTTGAAAATGTGTATTTTGTGAGAGAGTTAAAGTTTAATCTCTTTAGTGTCTCACAAATGTGTGATAAAAAGAATTGTGTTCTTTTTAATGACACTGAATGTATTGTTTTATCTCCAAACTTTAAGTTAATTGATGAAAGTCAAGTTTTACTTAGAGTTCCTAGAAAGAACAATATGTATAGTGTTGATTTAAAGAACATAGTTCCTAAAGGAGGTTTAACTTGCTTTTTTGCAAAAGCCACATATGATGAATCTAAACTTTGGCATAGAAGGCTAGGTCACTTAAATATTAAAACCATGAATAAAT
Source organism: Tanacetum coccineum (assembly GCA_026074375.1). NCBI lineage: Eukaryota > Viridiplantae > Streptophyta > Magnoliopsida > Asterales > Asteraceae > Tanacetum > Tanacetum coccineum. The sequence goes on along the minus strand of BQNB010017712.1, from coordinate 7,942 downwards.
TGGTTAAGGGAAATATTGTAAGAGGTTTACCTTCTAAACTTTTTGAAAATGTTCAAACATATAACAGAGAACTCAATCAGTCTTCCTTTACATTTGTTGCATATGAACTTATTTGGTCTAACATTTGTAAAAACCCTTATGAAGAAAATGTATTTCCTAGTTGTCACAAATGATTTCAGTAGGTTTACATGGGTCTTCTTTCTAGCTACTAAGGATGAGACTAGTGGCATTCTTAAGTCCTTTATAACTGGGGTAGAAAATCTAGTAGATCACAAGGTTAAGGTGATTAGGTGTGATAATGGAACTGAATTCCAAAACAAAGAAATGAATCAGTTTTGTGAGATGAAGGGTATTTTAAGACAATTTAGTGTAGCTAGAACTCCTTAACAAAATGGAGTTGCTGAGAGGAGGAATAGGTCACTAATTAAGGCTGCTAGGACTATGCTAGCTAATTCTAAGTTGCCAACTAATTTTTGGGCGGAAGCAGTTAATACTGTTTGCTATGTGCAAAATAGAGTGTTAGTAGTTAAGCCTCATAACAAGACCCCATATGAACTTTTTCATGGTAGAACACCAAATTTAAATTTTATGAGACCATTTGGGTGTCCTATTACCATTCTTAATACCATAGATCACTTAGGAAAACTTGATGGTAAGGCCGATGAAGGTTTCTTTGTTGGATACTCATTGACTAGTAAAGTCTTTAGAGTATTCAATAGTAAAACAAGGATAGTGGAAGAAAACTTGCAAATTAGGTTTAGTAAGAATACACCTAATGTTGTAGGTAGTGGACCAGATTGGCTATTTGATATTGATGCACTAACAAGAACAATGAATTATGAGCCAATTGTTGCAGGTACACAGTCTAATGGTTTTGCAGGTACAAAAGCAAGTGATAATGCAGGTCAAGCTAGAAAGGAGACAGAACCTGTCAAAAATTACATTTTGCTACCATTATGGACTGTTGATCCACCATTTTCCCAAGATCCAAAGAGTTCTCATGATGATGGATCCAAACCTTCAAGTGATGATGAAAAGAAGGTTAATGAAGATCCAAGAAAAGATAGTGAATGTAATGATCAAGAGAAGGAAGATAATGTTAACAGCACTAACACTGTTAATGTTGCTGGCACAAATGAGGTTAATGTTGTTGGTAGAAAAACAAGCATTGAACTTCCATTTGATCCAAATATGCCTGCTTTGGAAGATTATAGCATATTTGACTTCTCAAGAAATGATGAAGATGATGGTGCAGAGGCTGACATGAACAATTTGGATACAACAATCCAAGTCAGTCCTATTCCAACTATAAGAATTCATAAAGATCATCCTCTTGATCAAGTGATTGGAGATTTGCAATCAGCTACACAAACAAGACAAATGTCAAAGAAATTGGAGGAACATGGGTTTGTTAGTACTATTCAACAAAGAACAAACCATAAAGACCTTCAAAACTGCTTGTTTGCTTGCTTTTTATCACAAGAAGAACCCAAAAAGGTAATTCATGCATTGAAGGATCCAAGCTAGATAGAGGCTATGCAAGAAGAGCTTCTACAATTCAAGTTACAAGAAGTTTGGACTTTAGTGGATTTACCAAATGGAAAAAGGGCTATAGGCACTAAATGGGTTTTTAGGAATAAAAAGGATGAAAGGGGAATTGTGATAAGAAATAAAGCAAGATTGGTTGCTCAAGGATACACACAAGAAGAAGGGATTGACTATGATGAAGTCTTTGCTCATATTGCAAGAATTGAAGCAATTAGGCTATTTTTAGCTTATGCTTCATTTAAAGATTTTGTGGTGTATCAAATGGATGTAAAAAGTGATTTTCTTTATGGAAAGATTAAAGAAGAGGTGTATGTATGTCAACCACTAGGATTTGAAGATCCAGACTTTCCTGATAGAGTATACAAGGTTGAAAAAGCACTGTATGGACTATATCAAGCTCATAGAGCTTGGTATGAAACCTTGTCAACATATCTGTTAGACAATGGGTTTAAAAGAGGGAAAATTGACAAGACCTTATTCATCAAAAGGTACAAAGGTGATATTTTGCTGGTCCAAGTTTATGTGGATGATATCATCTTTGGTTCAACAAAGAAGGAGCTATGCAATGCATTTGAGAAGTTGATGCATGAGAAATTTCAGATGAGTTCTATGGGAGAACTTACATTCTTCTTGGGATTACAAGTGCAGTAGAAGAAGGATGGCATATTTATTAGTCAGGATAAATATGTTGTTGAAATTTTAAAGAAATTTGGGTTTACAGAAGTCAAGACTGCAAGCACACCAATGGAAACTCAAAAGCCTTTGCTCAAGGATGAAGATGGTGAAGAAGTGGATGTTCATATGTATAGGTCAATGATTGGTTCATTGATGTATCTTACATCTTCAAGACCTGACATCATGTTTGCAGTGTGTGCCTGTGCTAGATACCAAGTCAATCCAAAGGTTTCACATCTTTATGCTGTGAAAAGGATTTTTAGGTACTTAAAAGGTCAACTAAAATTGGCCTTTGGTATCAAAAAGATTCTCCTTTTGATTTGGTAGCATACACTAATTAGAGAATTAGCGAGCAAGCTTGGATAGGAAGTCTACAACAGGAGGTTGTCAATTTCTTGGATGTAGATTAATATCATGGCAGTGCAAGAAACAGACAGTGGTTGCAAATTCCACAACAGAAGCTGAGTATGTGGCTGCTTCAAGTTGTTGTGGACAAGTGCTTTGGATTCAGAATCAACTACTTGATTATGGGTACAATTTTATGCATACCAAGATCTTTATTGACAATAACAGTACTATTTGCATAATTAAAAATCTTGTTTTTCATTCAAAAACAAAGCATATAGAGATCAGACATCATTTTATTAGAGATTGCAATGAAAAGAAATTGATTCAAATGGTCAAAATCCATACTGACAAGAATGTTGCAGATTTGCTTACAAAAGCTTTTGATGTAAGTAGATTTCAATATTTGATTGTTAGTATTGGAATGATGAATCTTTAAAGTCTTTTATCTCTTTATGTTTTTGTAGAGTTTTGTATGAATTAGTACTGTTATTCATGTCATTAAAAGTTTCTGCTGTTAAGTATAATTAGTACTGCTGGTTATACTTAATACTGCTGAGTTACTACTGTTAGTTATACTTAATACTGTTAGGTATAATTAATACTGTGATAATTGTGAAAATTGCTATGGCTTGTGTTTTCTTGGTTTTTGGACTAACATTTTGCAGGAAAAGCAAAGAAAAGTGTTAGATTGATGATGGAAAAGCTTTTTGGAATGGAATTGGAGTTAATACTGGTGACTCAAAGTTAATGCTGCTAGGCATAACTTACTACTGCTGGTTCTAAGTTAATGCTGCTAGGCATAAAACTTACTACTGCTGGGTTACTACTGCTGGTTCTAAGTTAATGCTGTTGAGGGTATTTTCATAAATACTTTGATTAAGGGTTTCAATCAATCATTTAATCGATTTCAATCTTTCAAATACTCTCTAACTACAAACCCTAACTCAATTTTATCATCCATTATCAATACCCAACATAAATGGCGAATCTAAAGTTTGCAGATACTCACAATATGGTCGCATTTTTGTCTAAACCCGAAGAAAGTGATGGGTTTGAACAAATTGTGGATTTTCTGAATGCACAACCTATAAGATATGCTTTAATTGTTAATCCTGCTATATATACTTTGTGTATCGAACAATTCTGGTCTACTGTCATGGCCAAAACTATTAATGAGGAAGTTCAGTTACATGCCCTAGTTGATGGTAAGAAGATAATTGTCACAGAATCAATTGTTAGAAGAGATCTTCAACTAGAAGATGCTGAAGGTATTGATTGTTTACCAAACTCTACCATTTTTGAAGAACTTACAAGGATGGGGTATGAGAAGATTTCATAAAAGCTTACTTTCTATAAGGCATTCTTTTCCCTATAATAGAAATTTCTGATTCATACTATTTTACAATGCCTAAGTTCAAAGACTACTGCATGGAATGAGTTTAGTAGCACTATGGCATCTGTAATTATCTGCTTAGCTACAAATCAGAAATTTAACTTTTCAAAATACATTTTTGAAAGTATGGCTCTAAACTTGGATAATTTGTTTGGGAAATTTTTGATGTATCCAAGGTTTGTGCAAGTATTTCTAGAACAACAACTTGATGATATGCTAAGTCACAAGAGAATTTATAATGAACCCTCTCACACTAAGAAGATTTTTAGAAATATGAGAAGGGTAGGAAAAGGTTTTTTTGGAAGAGTGACACCTTTATTTCTAACAATGGTGGTACAAAACCAACAAGAATTTGGTGAAGGTTCAACAATTCCAACTGATCCCCATCACACACCCACCATTACTCAACCATCAACATCTCAACCTCAAAAGACTCAAAAACCTAGGAAGCCTAAGAGAAAGGACACTCAGGTACCTCAGCCTAGTGGTCTTACAGACATTGTTGCAGATGAGGCTGTCCATAAGGAGTTAGGTGACAGTTTGGTGAGGGTTGCCACTACTGTTTCTAGCTTAGAAGCAGAGCATGACAGTGGTTTATAACTAAGACCCGATCCAAGGCAACACCTAATGAATCTAGTTCCCTAGGAACTACTTCAGGTGGTGGTCCTAGGTGCCAAGAAACCATGGGGGATACAATTGCTCAAACTAGGTTTAAGAATGTATCTAAACATTCCAATGATTCACTGCTCGCAAGAGGTAATACACTTCGAAGTGACGAGGATAGTCTTAAACTAAAGGAATTAATGGAACTATGTACCAATTTACAACAAAGGGTTCTTGATTTGGAGAAGACAAAGACCACTCAACAAAATGAAATTGCTAGTTTAAAGAGGAGGGTCAAGAAGCTTGAACAGAAAAAGAGGTCAAGAACTCATGGGCTAAAGAGGTTACACAAAGTTGGTATATTTAGAAGGGTAGAATCCTCTGGTGATGAAGAAGATTTGGGTGAGGATGCATCCAAACAGGGGAGGAGCATTAATGCTATTGATGCTGATGAAGACATTTCTCTGGTTAATGTTCAAGATGATGATGATAATGAGATGTTTGATGTGGATGCTTTAAATGATGAAGAGGTGTTTGTTGCAGAACAAGAAGTTGCTCCTAAAGGTGTGAATTTAACTGTTGATGAAGTTACTTTGGCTCAAGCACTTGCAGCTTTGAAAAGTGTATAACCTAAGGTAAAAGAGGATGTTATAAAAGAGCCAAATGTACCAGTTAGTGCTGCCAATGCTTCAATAAAGGTTAGTGCTGCTACAACAACAACTACTACAATTCCAACTCCAAGGAAAGGAATTGTTATTACTGAGCTGGGTATGCCTACAATAACGAGATCTTCACAACAACCATCACAGGCAAATGTTCAAGACAAAGGCAAAGGGAAAATGGTAGAACCTGAACCTGTGAAGCCTACAAAGAAGAAAGTTCAAATCATGCTTGATGAAGAGATTGCACATAAATTACAAGCAGATATTGATGAAGAGGAAAGAATTACCAGAGCTAAAGAAGAAAAGATTGATGAAGCCAATATTGCTTGGGATGACATTCAAGAAAAAGTTGATGTTGATTACCAGTTGGCTGAAAGACTGCAAGCTGAAGAACAAGAGCAGTTTACAATTGAATAAAAAGCCACATTGTTTAAAGAACTCCTAGAGCAAAGAAGAAAACACTTTGCAGCTAAAAGAGCAGAGGAGAAGGAGAACAAACCACCAACCAAAACTCAACAGAAGAAGACCATGATTACTGATCTTAAGAACATGGAAGGTTGGACGCATAAATATTTGAAGTCTAAAGACTTTGATTCTATCAAAGAATTGTTTGACAAAGCTTTCAAAAGGGTAAACATGTTTGTGGATTTTAGAACAGATTTGGTAGAAGGTAGTTCAAAGAGAGCAGGAGAAGAGTTGGAACAAGAGAGTACTAAGAAGCAGAAGGTGGATGATGATAAAGAAACATCAGAGCTTAAACAGTGTTTAGAAATCATTCTGATGAAGAAGAGGTAATAATTGATGTTGTACCTTTGGCTGTTAAGTCTCCAAGGATTGTTGACTGGAAGATCAACAAAGAAAGAAAGAAAAGCTATTATCAAATAGTGAGAGCTGATGGAAAGTCTCAGATGTACATGATCTTTAGTCACATGCTTAAAAGTTTTGACAGGAAAAACTTGGAAGATTTGTACAAGTTGGTAAAAGCTAGATATATATCAACAAGACTAGTGGAAGACTTGGATTTGGTATTATGGAATGATTTGAAAAATATGTTTGAACCACATGTAGAAGATACATTATGGAGGAATCAACAAGCATACAAAGTGTTGGAATGGAAGTTATATGACTTTTGTGAAGTACATTTCTTAAGGATGCAACATATGCAGATTTACATGTTGGTAGAGAAGAAGTATCCACTTGCACCACTTATACTTTTACAGATGTTAGAAAAGAAGCTTTAAATTGATTATGAAAGTGAAATGGCTTATCAGCTATGTAAATTGATCATAAAACAGCCTGAGAATCCATACAGTGTTTGGAAGCATCCTCTTGGTGATTAATGAAGCTTTCAATGAAGAAACTTGATGATTTTAGAGATAAATATCAAGTTTAAAGGCGGATTGTTAGGATTAAAAGCTTCTTAATGCTGCTTGGAGTTACTGCTGCTCTTATTGATGTTAATGCTGCTCAGTCAAAGTTAGCGTTGCTGGAGAATTTCAATGAAAATTATTCTAAGTGTCTAAGATTGCTGGAGAAGTTACAACTGCTAGTACAAAGTTACTACTACTAGAGGAAGTTACTACTGCTAGTATAAAAGTTACTACTGCTAGTACAAAAATTACTACTGTTAGTACAAAGTTAATGCTGCTAGTGAAGAAGTTAGTACTGCTGAGTTAGTTAGTACTGCTTATGTGATTTGTATGAGATATTTTAGTAAAAGATTTGTATAAGTTATTTGTTTAGAAGATTATGATTACTTAGGAAAGCATTGTAAGCCGTTTAGGACTCCTTGGTGTATAAAAGGAGGTCCTAAGGCATAAAGATTTATGTACCACACCGCACTATACCAATATGAGTCATTCATAGAGTTATCATAGCTTCAAGGTCTTTGTAACCCTAATACTTTGAGAGTATTCGTATTATTATAATATTGGAGCTTTTGTTTGTTGAATTATATGTTCATATAATTAGTGTTTCATTGATAGTTCTTCTTAATATTAAAGATTAGATTCCACATAATCTTTAATACACTAAAACACAGTTTCTACTATAGTTGTGTTAGATTTATCTAATATAACTAATCCTTATACAAGCTTAAGGAATTCGATCTATTGAAGTGGGATCAACAAAAAACCACGTTTTAAATACCTAATTTCCCGAAACCATGTGACCGACTTTTGGCATATGATCGAATTTGGGAATCTAATAATCAAAACAAGATCACCAAAGCAAACATAACACTTATTCCTAAAATGATCATTAAAGATTCACTTAAACGTCAAAACAGCTATGGAATTTAGATTCTAATGTCAAGTGATCACGAAGTTTATCTAGTATCCCTTATTTGAGATTCAAGTGAGTTTCATAAAGGCGTCTACTTATTTCATCATCGAGACTTCCTTCTACTTTCTACCTCTTTTCTTAAAATCCCTCTATCGATTGATGACTTGCTTGAACGTATACAGTTATGACTGAGACTTAAATTATCTAGTTTCCAGTAGTCGGGGTGGTTGTTGAAGACCTAGTAACTATCACTTAAAGGAGTTACATTGTAATGCTCAGTGTCACACGCTGATGCCGATGTGGATAATTTCAAGAGGTGTTGTACTTTTTATACTTTTGATGTTGGGTATATATAACAACCCGTAATTTTTATCAATGTAATTATCCATCTATTAAATTAGATGCACTGTAATATCCATCTATTATATAT
>BQNB010017711.1:47500-69475 GCA_026074375.1 Tanacetum coccineum | reverse complement strand
AGTGTACAAAGCTCCACAAGACATGCATTCTTTAATCGAGAAGAGGGGGTTCAAACGATGATCGAGTGACGCCATAAGAGTTAAACAATTTAGAGGGTTAAGGAAAAGAATTAAATGGATAAGAAGAAAAAGAAGATTATTTTTTTGATCTTATTTTAACGGAAAATGAGATAGACAACTTGAACCAAATAATCAAACTTACTTCACGGTAGCTCTCTAAAATTTTTACTTTTTAGAGGTGAGCCGTACATTGTCAATGACACAAATGGCAAGTTTTTGAATCTTTTATTCGAGTTGGGAACTTATTATGATAATACCTCAATTGAAGGTATTATTTGTTGGTGTTCTTTTACCAACTTTGTTTATTTTAAAAATTGAAAGAGCAAGTATTTTTGTATTTAATCTTCTATTTATACTAAAAAGAAAAGAAAAATATTTTTTAATATTTATTATTTTTTATATTTTTGATTTTCTTAAAAGCGTAACTTTCGAAAACGAAAGGTTCTCCAAAACACGATCAACAAACTTCAAACGAGAGAATCGTAACACACTTCCCCGGAAGCGGCGCCAAAAATTGGTTGTAGCAATTTCACGTATATATAATATATCAAAGTATTTATAGAAATATATAAATAATCCTTGAGGACAAAGATTAAATGCAATTTAAACACAAAAATATATAATATAATACGTTTAACCGGAAAGTGATTACCGGGTCGTATCCCAAAGAAATGTGAATTGATACCCTCGATTCCGTTTGGACAATGTTATGAATGATTTTCAACTTTTTGATTGATTTTCTATGACTAAAAACAATTAAAACAATTAAATGCAAGTAAAATAACTAAACACGCGGACGAAAAACGGAAATGACAAAATAAACCCTAATTAGCACCTTAACCTAGAATTTGAATTAATAATCTAATTCTATGAGTAAAAATAAAGAGATTTGCAAAATTTGAAAACTTAACGATGAAATTTGAAAGAAATCACAAAAACGAATAACGGGAATAAAAAACCGAGCCCTAAAAGGTAAAATGCTCAAAAATAAACCCACGAGAGTCAAACCAATTTTCCTACATTCTAAATGATAAAAGAAAATTTTCTAAAAAAGATTTTTATTTTTTGATTATTTTTCTATTTTTTATAATTTTTTAAAGTTTTTAATGAAAATAAATGTTTAAAAATACTAAACGAACTATAAAGATTCTAGAAAAATTACAGAAATTAGCTTATACTAATTAAATTCTAGGAAAAATAAGCCCGAGATCACAGCTTATTGAATAAGCTGTGAAATAAGCTGGAACAACTTATAAGGCTTATTATAAAAAATTGATTGTGTAAGAGTCTTACGGAAAAGACCCAAAGGCACAGCGGTAGGGAGTGTGGTGTGTGGTGTGTAATAAAGGGTTGAGGGGTTGAGGTGTTGAGGTCGGGGGTTCGAGTCTTGCTCACCCCCGACTTCCACTAAGAACAAAAATTGTTAAGAACCTTTTTAAGCACTTTTAATAAAACCAATATAAGCTGAATCTTAATTATAAGCTCAAAAACAGCTTATGAAGCTGCTGCCTCAGAAAGTGAGCTTTTGAGCTCCAAAAAGCTAATTTTTACTTATAAGCTTGCACACAACTCATTTTAAGCTCAAATTTGAAAACAAAAACTGTCCTAGAAACTAATTAATGTTATAGTATCTAAAGTAGAAAAGCTACTTAAGCTAAAAACACTATAAGCTATCTAAATTAGATTATCTAAGAGGCTAACTTAGAATTTTTGACTAAAAACTCAAAATCTATTTAAGCTATAATGCACATTAAGCTATGAAAAAAGCTGAGCTTTTGACAACTTATCCTAATACTTATAAGCTATAATTATCAAACCAGAAAACCTGATCTTATAAGCTAAAACTCTAATTTTAAAAAGCAAGTCTGTTTACTACTGTTTTTGTTTTTAAGGATTTTTAAAAACTAGAAGCAAAATTACCCTAAGTAATTAAGCTAGAAGTTGAAAATTAACTTTTAAACTAACTAGTCCTATATCTAAACTATGATCCTACACAATTTTAAAACCTAAAACTTATTTAAACTAGCTTAAACGCAAATGAAAAGGAAAACAGTAGTAACTGCATTACCTACTGCTTGGATGCAATTGACCAAAGGACCAAAACCAATTTGCATGAAACAAAGTTGTTTAATTCACACTAACACACTCAATGAGTGTGTCTAACTCTTAAACAAGCCAATTACCAAGCCGAGATACAGGTTCAAAGTTTCTTACTACTAGGAATAGAAAACCTCCTGGGCAGAACAAAAATATTAAGCCTCTATAATATATTAAGCTTAAACTAATCCTACAAACGCGCAAAACCTAATAAATTGTGAATAATCAAACTAACCAAAATATTGCACAATTCAATTTGACTTTAAAGGGCCAAACTGCATAACCAAAACCACCCTTTATATTTACCACAGATTTCAATTTACTTGAGAGGATTTAAATCCTAGTTAACAAAACTTATTTAACCAGATTAAGCACAACTTATAGCAACCTTAAAGAGCAATCAAAGCATACAATAACCATAAATAGTAGCTACACTTAATTGAACTATTATTTTTGGATTTTTATGATTTTTGGACAGATTATGAAATACTAAGATCTACACTATATTAGCTAAAAGCAGATAAAAAGACATGAATAATAAGCACATTAAGACAATATAAAGGACAAATAAGCAACTAGATAGCAAATTAAGCAATTAACAAGCAAATTAGCAAAGCTTCACTATTAAATTAAGATAAGAAACTAAATGAAGAACTTACAATGGCCTTAGCAAAACAAAGGCTTAAGTGCTCAATGACCTTATCAATAGCTCTGGCTTATCAAGGATAAGCCAGAAAAAGTCCATGGAAGCTCATCCCTTGCTAACTTCCCTTCCATAAGCTTTCTTAAATCAAATCCAAGTAATAGCTGATTTAAAGGTTTAAGTTGATTAAATGAACAATGTAGCTCAATCACAAGCTTATAGACTTGTGAAGCTTATAAGAACTTATGAATTCCGTACACTATCACTAGAGCTTATAGATAGCTCATAACACTTTTTATAAAAGAGAACTTTAAATTTTATTTAACTAAAAAGCTTTAGATTACATTTTATAAAATGAAATTACAAGAGATTTAATGAAAATTTACATTAACTCAAACACAAAAAAGCTTAAAGCTAAATTTTACTACAACTTAAAGCTAAAACAAAAGTAGCTCGTTGTGTAATGAAGTGTGAGTAGCCCGCCAAAGAAGATTCTAGCCCCAAAGTTTGTTAGATCCTCCTTCAATCTCAACCATTCTTTTTCTTTAATCATTAGAAACACAATCTCATTCGTTAGATCACTTTGGTAATCATACGGATTGCCCGAACGTGCAATGCGTGTGATGTGACCTACTTTGTGTGTTCTTCGGATTGTAATTCTAGTGTAGAATTCCATCTCTCTTGTGCTTTCTCACATTAGCCCGTGAGCTCACTTTGTGGGTTTAGCCAATAGGATGCGTTTGATGACGACTTATCTCTGCCAGCGTGTACTTTAACACTTGAATTTCCAATCTTAGCCTTTAATTTGTAAAACCCCTTTGATTTGACCAATGGGTAAATCATAGAAGATAATGAATAGTAAAAATAAACTTTCACGCCATTTTACTTAAGGGTGTGTTTGTTATTTGTTTTTGACAGAGAAGAGGGGTGGGCCTTTGACTATTAAAGGTAGTTTACTTTGGCCTTAAACAAAAGGGATTTGGGTCTGTGGGTTTTGTTTATAAGGAAATGTGGTGTATGATTAAAGGGTTTTGGCCCATTTAGCTTTAGGGATTAATATTGCAATTTTTGAAATCATGAGTGACTGGATTTGTAACTTTTGGGATTTTTTGTCTTTTTGTGATTTTAACCATGTTGATCAAGATTTGACTAAGGCTTGAACAATTGTTGACTTTTTGATAGCTTCCTCCTGGCTTTTTTGCGTGCCTCCTTTTTTTTTTTTTTTTTTTTTTTTTTTTCTATTTTTTTTCCCGTGTTCGTGTTTGCCCGTTTTTGACCGTTTTCTTAGGATTTTTGCAATATCCGTACCTACACAATCACAAAGACAAAACAAGCAATATTCAAGCATTTAAAGCATAATTTTGTCTTTTTAGGGTCTATTTTGATATAAAATGGATATGTGTTTCCACACATATCAGCTTGCCATAATGGACCCACCGGGGGACATCATGGTGCCAACTACACCGCTAATAAAGTCTTTGATGCCGGATTTTATTTGCCGACTATTTACCAAGATGCCCATGACTTGGTCACCCGATGTGACGCTTGTCAACGTCAAGGAAAAATCTCACAAAGGGATGAAATGCCACAAAATGCAATCCAAGTTTGTGAGATCTTTGACGTTTGGGGCATCGTTTTATGGGACCGTTCCCTCTTTACGAGAACACATAATATACTCGTGGCCGTCGATTATTTGATCAATATAGGTTGAAGCAAAAGAGCTCCTCACCAATGACGCCCGAGTTGTTTGTAAATTCTTAAAATCTCTCTTCGCCCGATTTGGGACCCCCCTGTACTATCATTAGTGATCGCGGTACCCATTTTTGGAATGACCAATTTGAAAAGGTCATGCTTAAATACGGAGTTACTCACCGTCTCTCCACCGCATATCACCCACAAACAAGTGGGCAAGTTGAGGTTTCAAATCGTGGTTTGAAACGTATTCTTGAGAGGACCGTAGGTGAAAACTATGCTTCTTGGTCCGATAAGCTAGATGATGCATTATGGGCCTTCCGTACCGCATTCAAGACACCTATCGGGTGCACTCCTTACAAGTTGGTGTATGGAAAGGCTTGTCATCTACCCATCGAGCTCGAGCACAAGGCCTACAAGGCCTTGAAACATTGCAATTATGACCTTTTGACCGCGGGTGATCACCGAAAAGTTCAAATGAATGAATTGAATGAACTTCGTGATCAAGCCTATGAGAACTCTTTGATCTACAAAGAGAAGACAAAGAGGATCCATGACTCCAAGATCAAGAATCGCGTTTTCAACGTTGGTGATCGAGTCCTCCTTTTTAATTCTAGATTAAAGATTTTTCTCGGGTCAAGCTTTAGAACCGTTGGACTGACCATTCACCGTTACCCAAGGATTTCCCATATGACACCGTCGAGTTCTCTCAAAATGAATAGCCAAACTGTCAAGGTGATGGTCATCGACTTAGGCAGTACTTGAGGGGACATACCACATATGGTTGACCCAGATCTCTAAAATTATCTCGCCCAAGGCCCAAGAATTCGGGACGGGTCAAGCTAAGTGACCTAAACAACCGCATTCGTGGGAGTGCAACCCATGCTTATCCTTCTATCTTCTTTCGATTTCTAATAAGTGTAACCGAGAAGGTGTGGCCTCTTTTATTCTCTGTGTTTCGTGTTTTCTATTGTATGTCAAGGATTGCCCGAATTTTGAAGCCTCTCATGCTCATGGTTTTGTCCTTCGTTCACTCGAGCTTCACATCCTCAGCTTCATTATGGGAATCCAATATCCAAATCTTATCGACTAACGTTTATCTTTAAGCATACTTAATAAACGGCTTAGGATTTACGTAGAGACCCTTCTTAAAACATTAAGGACAATGTTCAACTCTAGTATGGGGGGATCTATCGATTTGATTTTGCTTGCAACTGCCGTTTTCACGTAATCCCGTTTTTACTAACAAAATACCAAAAAAATAAAAAAAAATCTAAAAATTTTCAAAAAGAAAATAAGTGTTTTGTCACAAATTTGACTTTCCTGCTGGGTAGAATAAGAATAAATTTTAATTCGATCGAGCATGTTGCGCTTTAGCTTGTCCCTTAACTTTTAGACTAAGCTTTCGCGGATCCTTTTATTAAAGATTTTAAATTCGCGAAGAACAAAAAGTGATAGAGTTAATTATGAGTTAGATGCTAAACAATGATTAGTTGGAAATCTTAAGAGCTCATAAGTGTAGTTTATGGCTTTTCTCTCCCATAAGCTTCTAACTGGACTAATAATACGTGCCATTTTTGAAAATTAAACTTAAATCAATAATTTTTGATATTGAAGCTTTATTAATGTAGTCGGAACCCGTTTAAATGCTTCACTTCATAACACACAACACGAATCCAAGAAAAAGAGTAGAGAGAGAGAGTGTAAGAGAGAGAGATGAGAGAAAAAAGATGAAAAAGAAATTTTAGATATTATGAAAAGATTATTAGATAGAAATTTTCTAAATAAGAAAATATCTATATATATTTAGATATTTAGAAAATATCTAAATATATATACACCCCTACACATTTATGTACCGCGGGATATTTAAAACAGGACCCGGGCTCGGGTTTTGCTTTGGGGATTAATCCTCAAAACCTAGACAATATTGATTACTATCGAGCCCGATTCCGATATAATACTTTTACAACATTAACTAATTAAAGACCGAAAGCTCCATCTTAGAGTGACCGACTTCCTGTACGAACTCAATAAATTGAGGCAAACAATCTCCTCCAGAAGTGAGGTCCTTGAAACACAGAAACGAGCTTCCTTATGACTCAATAAAATTGAGGTAACAAATCTCCCCCAAGTGAGTTCATTGTGACACTCCTTCATAGATCAGTGAGATTGCCTTTTGTTCGTTATAAGCTCGAGTGTCCTTGGTCTTTAGTCTTCGTTATATGTTTTGTAGGATTGTTCCTTCATGCCTTTGCGATCTTGACTTTGAGCGTTTGTCCATTGTCCTTTATCGTCTATGCCATCTTGTGATCTTTTTGTTTTGACCCAACATGCTCAAACTTAGCAATTATCTTGAAAGCTTTAAATCAGGTTAGCGGAAGTCCTTTTCCTTTAAACTTGAGCTTTCTAGATTAGTTGGACTTTGTAGAATGAGCATTTGATTGGATTGAGGTTGCCGTTACCACCGTTTGACCTGCAAGTTTTTATGGTAGTATAAACGATAAAATTGATTTGAAAATCAATCTGCCGTTTCACTCGGTTAAAGAGTTTTTGTAACACATCGAGAGTGTCATGTTTTTATCAAAATTCATCAACCGTCAATTCATTTACTGGACCAAATCGATATCCAGTTGTCACAAGTTTGATTCATATAGAATCTCGCAAGTCACCTACCGCAGTGCTGTTTGATGATGACACTGGAAGGATTTCCATTCGTCATTGTGAATACTAAAGAGTATCACTCTGAAAGATCTGGCAAATATACAATATTATTGTGTATGGACCCTTAGATAGTTAATAGCTTGTGAACTTGATGACGTTCAACAAGTATTTGTAATGGAATGTGTCCTAACGAGATTTAGATTGATCTCTTAGCTCTAGACTCGATTAGTGTGTTTTAGTTTTAGTACTCGGAGGCTTGAGCAGATTGCCACCTATTCAATATCAACGATCTCGGAATGAGATGTTAATAGATAACGTATGTATCTCCGTGACAAACCAGACAAGTTTCTGTTGAGAGAAACTCGAATGGATGGGGAGGGTTATGCATTGCATTACTGGGTCCATGATGTCGTCTTCAATACCAGCAATCATCTTGTGATTATAATAGATTATGTATTGACCCGGTTTCTGCCTTAAGTGTGTAGAGGGCTTCTTTGTTTACACCCTTTATCCATACATTTCTTTTTCATTCTTCAACGCCTTCAATGCTTACCAAGATGTCATTACTAACACCTTGTTGTGATTGTTCCAGTGTTAGCTCAATCTTAGTCGGTATTATTCCCATATACATTCATCTCCAATCATACCTAAGGACTGCTATTTCTAACTTTGGATTATCCTTGGGTAGATCCTCCGGTTCTGGTTGGATCATAGGATTGATTCCTAACCTAACCACCTTATGACTTCAGAATCGTCGTGAAATTAAGATGTTGTTGGGTATAAGATCGAACCATAAAACCTTTTCTTACTGTTTAGCACATTGAGTCGATTAGATCATATTTTAATTACATTTTCTCCCCTTATTTTAAATAATAAACACTTAGTTTTTAAAATACCTTGTGATTAAAATATGTCTTAAAAATTCTGTGGGAGAAAATATTATCAGCATGAATGGTTTGGAACATTTTGATAATGTTTTGAATACATAAGAATTGTCAGTGTTGATGTATCCAAGAACATTAAAACTTTGTTTTTCGAAAAACTCCCCCTCAAAAAATAGGACCAATTGTGAAATTGTTTGTAATTTGAAAACTTCGTGAGGGTTGGAAGTGTTAGAACACACAATTTTGAAAGATTATTATTGTCCATCGAGAAATTCTTGAAAATTGGTGTCAACTTTTTGAAAAACCAGATGTTAGAGGACTTCTCTTCTAACAGTAAGGGTAAGCGCACTGAAACGTACACTATCCTTTTTCTTGAGCTAAAGAAATTGAATGTCTTGTAAGAACAGCTCAAGACCGAGAAACGTTAATTTTCTCGTTGTGAGGATAAGTTATAAACCTTCCTTTATTTGAAGTCCGGGTTATGTACTGACATTTGCACATAAGCCATCTAGAAAATTAGAAATGACATGTTTTGAAACTATTTGCAAACTCTCGCTCGAACTTCATTTACACACCCGTGTCAATGTTAATCGACATTTCTAAGCACGTAAATGTTATCGATTCCAAGAGACATGTCGAGAAGAATCTTTTTGGAAATTTTCTGATTTTATGATTTTGTATTTTCTTTTTGAAGTTTTATATTTTTGTATTTTGCTTTTCTCAAAAATATGTACATGGTGATGTTTTGATGAAAAATAACAAGCAAGTCTCATGTGTCAAACCTCCATTCATCTGGAGATCAAACCATCTCAATACCAAGTCCTTCGACAAGATACTAAAAACCGGTCTCAGAGAAGGGCTTTCGTAAACATGTCAGCTAATTGGTATTCAATCTGACCAAAATAAAATCAATTAAGCCATTTTCAACCTGTACCCTTTATGAAGTGATACCGAGTATAGGATGTGCTTTGTCCGTGAGTGTTGTAACGGGGTTTTGCAATGAGATGCTAGGCTGACTTGAGAGTCGCAATAACAACGGTATTTTGTTTGTATATGAAGCCAAAAAACCTTGAAGCTGTGTTTCTCATCCACAATTACATGAGCACAAACTTGCAGATAAACGCCCACATACTCTTGCCTCTGTGCTGAGAGACATTGCCAGTGGCAGTAATTTTGTCATTGACATCCAGCTATACAAGTTATCACCACGGAACTGTATCCCTCCGAAGTGCTTTCCGAGTATCATGAGCGATCCGCAATATCAGCGTCTGAAAATACTGTTCAGTCAAAGCCAGAATCCTATGGATACCACAAAAAAAAAAAAAAGAAAGAGTCCCATGTTAGATGGTTACCCTTTAGTATTTAAAAGATTCTTTTAACCTTCCTTGAGGTGCTTTTGAAGTTGGTCCGTTCTTGATAACGTGCACAATAAGCATACTGCTATGCACTAAGTTACTGGTCTACTAGATGTCAAGTACATGAGTGACCCGATTTTACTACGATAATCAGATTGGTCTACGGGTTCTCCAACTCAAATCTACATCTAGTTTGGGTTTTTGATAGCCAATGGTGTACCCATAGGGAGTGACAATTGTCCATATTATGCTTTTTCAGAATTTCTAAAGCGTACTTGCCTGATTGATAAAAATACCTCATGGGGACTGGTGGATCTGAAGTCCTAAAAAGAATTTCAATCATCCCCCATTAAGGACATTTCAAATCTACTGGTGCATTAATTTTTCAAATCGTTTTGAATATTTAGGATTTGTCGATCCAAAAATTATGTCATCAACGTAAATCTGCACAAGTAGAAACTCCTCAACAGCCCGAATTTATCTTGAATAGATTTGGTCAATTGTACCTTTATTAAAGCCATTGGACATCAGGAAAGGATGATAGTTACATCGTACCAAGCTCAGGAGCTTGTGCATTTAATCCATACAAAGCTTTCCTTAGAAGGTAGACTTTTTCTGGATGATCTGGATCAACGAACCCTTCCGGCTGAGCAACGTAAACCTCTTCCTTCAGTGGACCATTAAGAAATGCCGTTTTTACGTCCATCTGATAGATTGGAAAAGACTTGTGTGCTGCGTGGGCAACAAAAATCGAACTGCTTCCAAGCGAGCAACTGGTGCAAATGATTCTTCAAAATCAATACCCTCTTCCTGAGCATAACCTTTAGCTACAAGTCGTGCTTTGTTGTGAATTACAGTCTGATCTTCATCCTTTTTGTTCTTCCATAACCACTTTAGCTTTATAATCATCTTGCCAAATGGTTTGTCGACTAGTTCCCAGACTTTTAGTCTGTCGAACTGATGAAGTTCATCCTGCATTGCTTCGATCCATGCAAATCACCATTTGCCTCCCCCCCCCTTTTTAAAAAAAAAAATTTTGTTTCTTTGGTCAACAGTACGTCACCGTGAGTGCGAACATACACATTTCAGGAATCGTGGCAAAGCATGTCGATCTTGTTTGAACTGGCATGGATGGATTTCCACGAACTTGTTCTAATGGAGTATCTCTGGTCCATCGGATAATCATGACTTGTGTTGAAATGAATGCACATCGGTTAATAACAATGTTGGTTTGAAGGAATACGCACCAAATTTCTTGTATCCGTGTACAAAAAGGATTGATAAATTCCACCTCTTGAATTGATGCATTCGGTGCTTTGATCATTGTTGATTTCTCAGCTTGACCGAGTGTTGTATTGTAATATTCTTCAGTAAATGAACTGAAGATAAATTCTAACCCTTGTTGTGACGAAATCTTTCTTTTTCTCTGAAGGAACAACATTTTGGTCTTGGGCACGGGGGTCAAGTTAGTCATAATCTGACGCCTGTTGTCCCTTGAGGAACGAGGCCTTAAGAGAACATTTCAACAGACATCTCTTGTCGTTGTGGTGCGAGGTCTGAACTGTTGTGATCAGACATCATTACCATGAAGACCGAGGCTTGAACTTCTGTGTTCAAACATCAATATTGATGCTCATCAGATCCAAATTCCCTTGAAGCCCTGTAATTCTGAGATATCTTTCTTTTTCGCAATCACAAACTCCATGAGTCCTTCCTCTGAGGATAGAACATTACCCTGTACTTAAGCAGAGTACCTGTCACGTGACATTTTTTTTTTAGAGCTTGTGATGCTTCACATTGGTTAGGGATATCTGCATTTGAACCATTTGAGGGTTCACTTTCAACCTTTGTTATGCTAGAGGCGAATGTCTTTCCTGTTGGAACCCATCTAAGACAAACAGTCTTGAGAATTCTACCCGTTGGTTGCCACCTAAGACAAGTCTTAGGACATGTTGTTTTTTCTACATGCATAAGTGGTAAGTCTATTTTTGATTGAAAACCTATGTCCATTTGGGATCTGTCTTTTGGTTTCGTTGCATACCTTATTGCTCTACGTGATCTGTTTCTGTTTGTTGTCTTATTGGATGGAACCTTAGCACGCGAGTTGACTTCTTTCAGGAATTTTATTACACAAGCGTCATGATTGGCATTAAAGACACATTTCTGACATGTCGAGCAAACAAAATGTTTGGAGTCAGAAAAATTTCTAGGGATCCTAGAGTGTTCATGTGTCTTTTTCTTAGCTTCCTCTAGGTAGTGATTATGAACAATGTCGTTTGAGCTATACCTAGATGAGCTTGGTGCAATCATGTGATGAGGTTTTGCAGGGGCAGATCACTTCTCTTAGGGCCAATAATGATGTGTATGACAGGTTTTGACAAGGTCGTGTCGATCACATCAACTTGGGAGGCAAACCGTGGTTTTGAAATTTTAGGTCTTTCAGACTTAAACGCAGTCGGTTGTCTAACAACGGATTGGTTTTTGAGTGGTTGTCCAACCGGTTTTCCCAAGATTGATGGTTTTGTAAACTTAGTATTCACACTATTTCCTGTTAATTTCCTTAACTCATTTTTTAATGCTGCAATTGCAAACCCCTTTTTCTGAATCTGAGCTAGTACATCAGCATTTTCATTAGACTTTTTGTTCAGTTGTTCCATTAAATAGTCATTCTGGTTTTTGGTCTGAACTTGTGTCCTTTTGATAGAATCAAAAAGATCTTTGTAAGTCTGTTTCAAATGCTCTTTTTCCTTATGTAACTGCTCATTCTCTTCAAGTAATTTAGCCACACTATGTTCCAATTCGATGTTTATTGTTTCAGTTACATCGATGTCATTTTTAACTTTGGCCTCATTACTTTTCTCTTTTAAAAATTGACTCTGTTGCCCTGATTTTAAAACATTGTTTTGCATTTGTAGTTCAAGATTAATACAATGTGCTTCGAGTTTTGCAAAATCTTTTTGACACTGGGCAACAGCTTGTTTGATGACAGAACATTGTCAGACTCGAGTAATTGATTTGAGAGTTCGATTGTCCTGTTATCAGTTAAGTTAGAGCAGGCATAGACTATGTCTTGACATTGTTCAGCATAGGTCAACACTCTCCTTCATAATGAATTCAGGTCGCTCATGTATCTGTTGTCCTATAGCATATACATTATCATCAGCAGTCGTTTGTACCTCAGCCATTGGCTCTTCATCATGTATGGGTCTGATATCTGCATCATCAACATGTGCATCATTCCCTGATGTGCTGCTTGTATCCTGCTCTTTTGATTTTGTCCCATTGCTTTCAATGAAAACTGAACTAGCATCCAATACATTACTCGTATCAGTCTTTTTCTTCTGTTGTCTGGTTTTGTCTTTCATTCACCCTGCTGTCATAAAAACTGCATTTTAATGTTCGCTCTTTCACCAATCGACATCTGTCTTAACAGATTCCATGTGTTGGTTCAGTGAGTCCACGGAATTCTGGCATATCGATCTAGTGTATTGTAGGATATTGTCGCGTAACAGGTCAACATATTTCATCATCCCAAATAAAGCCGTGACTGATGAACATCTGAGAACTGTGTCTGGATACTTTAAAAGCAGACTGAATCCAATCTCTTGAAATTCTTCGTTGTCAAGTTGCTTTTGTAGTTGATCCATGTACAAGAACATTGTGCCCGTGAAAGTCTCTAGATCTTGACCAAAGAGTGTTGCAAATGCGCGTTTAAATCCCTCTTCGGTTCGACTTCCTTTTAAGTCGTTGTTTGAAAGGACTCTGAGTGTGAATGAAGTCGTTGAAACATACCATGCAACTTCTGTGATTTGTCTTGAAGTAGTTGCATTTGTTGTATACATTCTGAATCTGAACACAAGATAAGTATCTTTCATTTCCCATCTTTTATCGTGAATTATGAAGTGTGAAAGATTTTGTTGGATCTTAAAGTGATAGAATGTGATTAAAGTTGTGGTTTTGTAAGCAATTACACTTCACGGATTTTTACACGTCTATGATAAAACCGAATAAATGATTAACGGGATTTTACAGAATCAATAGAAAACCGTGAATGATTTGATGCGGAATCAGCGGCGAAAAATTCCAAAAAAAACTGAAAAGTGTCAATTTCTCATAGAAAACAAGCTTTTTGGGCCTCGAAAAATCCTTAACCTGCCAAAGGGTGGTTACCAGCGTGCTTCCGTCCTCGTTTTTTCTCTTATCGTTTGAGAGCTCACGGGCCTGAACGGAGTTAACGGATCAAATTATGGCCCGTTTTACTGAAAACCCTTATCGTCACAACAAAATTTCAAAAAAAAATTCGTTCGGAATCCAAAAAAATTTGCTCGTAAATCGATCAAAATTACGCTCGTTCGATCACGCTCGTTCGATTACGCTCGTTCGATCACGCTCGTTCGACCGCTCTCGTTCGATAGCTCGTTCGATCACTCTTGTTCGATCACCTAGTTCGATCGCTCGTTCGATCGGCTCGTTCGGTAGCTCGTTCGATCACTCTTGTTCGATCACCTAGTTCGATCGGAGTCTGATCGTCATGTCGTCCTAGTTCGGTCCGCTCGTTCGAAACATCGTCTAGTTCGGTCCGCTCGTTCAGATCGATACGATTTTTTTTTTTCCACTCGTTCGGTTGTACACGTTTTACTGCTCGTTCGGTTGTTCTTCACAAAAAAAGCGTAAAACCCCTTGACGTGTTTTTGCCTCAACTGATGCGAAAAAAACAACTTGTTTTGGACCCCAAAACTAACCAACAACTCGTGCTTGCCTTTCTCTTTGAATGAGCCGAATCATAACAAAAGAAACAAATATACCGAATGATGAAACAACCAAATTTTCGAATCCAATAGGCTTACAACACAAAAAAAACCACGAAATCCACCCGAGGCGATTGATACCAATTGTAGGTACCCGATTTAACACTTTCACTTCATAACCCGAACCACGAATCAAAGCAAGAAACTAGAAAAAAGAAGAAAAGAGATTGTTTATAGAGAGAGAGAGAGGAGAGAGAGTTGAGAGAGAAAAGAGAAAGAAATTTAGATATTATAAAAAACTAGATATTTTAATATCTATATAAGAAAATATCTAAATATATATATACCCCTACACATTTAATGTGACGCGCGGGATATTTAACTAGGACCCGGGCTCGGGTTTTACTTGGGATTAAACCCGAAACATATACAATATTAGATTAACTATCGAGCCCGATTCTCGATAATATTTTATTACAACGTTAACTAATTAAAGACCGAAGCTTCATTGTAGAGTGACCGAGCTTCTTTGTTCGACTCAATAAATTGAGGCTAACACTCCACCTTACCAAGCTCCGGCTCTTCAAACACAAGGTGTGACAAAGACCGATTTTGAAAGCTACGTCAAAGAAGATGATGGAGGTGGTGGGATGAGTTGTGAGAGCATATGTTCAATATATGAAAATATATTGGGTTCATCTCTCAATCCAAAATATGTGAGTACGTTTGAGAATTGCCAACCCAAACATGAATCTCCATGAGCCTCAAGAAAGGTTCCAAGGAATGGGATGGCCAAAGATAGTGGTGAATGGGTGATGGGAATAAAATTTGGTTATCAAGTGGGGTAATTGGTGAAAGGTGAGAGTGATGTCCATTGATGCATTTTCTTGAGTTGGAGGTGGTGGAGAAACTCTTGGGGGTGAGATGTTCGGTGGGTACAATTATCCATTGGGTAAAAGTGCTGTTGATGAGGTGGTGATTTTGGGTATGTAGTCAATGGAGATGAAAGAAGGTATACTTTGTTCGATGGTGTTTTGGAGGGTGTATCAGGAGCACTAGGTGATGAGAGTTGAAGTTTGGGTGATGGAGTTTTTGTGTCATCTTGGGTTAAATCCACAAACAATTGTTTTGGTGGAATGATATTGATTTTTGGTCTCTTGGAGGCTTTGGAAATAGAAGCTCAAGTGGATGTCATGGATGTTGATAATGGTTGATGAATGAGGAAGAAAATGGTGTATTAGAGATGATCATTTGGAGGGGATTTATGGGAAGGAAATGGTTTGAAAATGGAATGAGTTTGAACTAGTTTAAATTATTCCAAATTATGTTCGAGCATTCTAGGCAAAGATAGCTGAGACTTGGTGTCACGCCTGATAGGTGGTATTAGACGCTTGATGGTTCGGGTGAGTTCTCGGTAGCTTCGGCTAGAAAGGTTATTGATGATAACAGGTTTTCGGAAGTGTTTACTCAAACTCGATGGATAAAAGCGGTGCCAATCAAGGTTAACATTCATGCGTGGAAGGTGAGAATGGATTGTTTACCTACCCGTCTTAATATATCCCGGAGAGGTATAGATATTCCGTCTATTCTTTGTCCCGTTTGTGGCAGCGTCACGGAATCGTCAAGTCATTTATTTTTTGATTGCCTTGTTGCGAAAGATAATTTTCTCAAGATTTGCCGTTGATGGGAGGTGGATTTCATGGAAGTGCATACGTTCGATGAATGAGTTTCTTGGATCGTAAATCTTCGGATTCCTATCAAGCATAAAAGGTTGTTAGAAGGGGTGTGTTTTGGGTTGTGGTGGCTAATTTGGGCTTATCGTAATAAGTGTGTCTTTGGTGTGGTTTCTCCTTCTAAGGCGGATATTTTTGATGATGTTGTGTCGTATTCTTTTTATTGGAGTCGGTTTAGATGTAATGTGTCATTTAGTTGGGTTGATTGGCTAAAAAATCCTCATCTTGTAACTTTGTAATTCTTCTAGCTTCTTGCTAGTTTTTTAATAAAGTGCTGTTAAAAAAAAGGTCAAAAAGCAAGAGAAATATTGTTTTACCCGTGATCTGCTAGGGCGGTCCCCTTAATTAGGGGTCGGTCCCCTTAAAGATAAGGGGGATGCCCGTTATGAATTAAGGGGCCCGCCCTCTGCTGGTATCCATTTTTCACAGAAAAACGATTTTTCTCAGAATTTTTGTGAGAGTATTTCTGTTTTGGTGGTTTATTTGAAGCAAGCCCTATTAAGTTTTATGAGCACATTTAATCATATAACATGTAATAAACACATTAAATCATGAAACCAAAGTAGCATAATTAGTTGATTAAACAAAACAACAAAGGTTTAAATCATCATAGCAAATAAATATCTAAAGATAACTAATAACCAAGTCTTTCCGAATAAATCGGATAATCACCACACAAGTTGTTTAGAACATACACATAATCAAGTTAACATTTATTTTTGACCACATTTAGCTATCTAGCTAATTTCTCTCCTATGTCTTCACTTCTTCTTCTTGCTAAACACTCCTTTTAATGCATTTCCAAATGACTTGAATCCTCCGCGCATCTCCTCATGCATTCGTTATGTTTGGTTGAGCAAGGTGGTTTGTCGTTCAAAGAGAGTTTCATCGGTTTGCTCGGAAGAGGAAGGCATATGGTAGTTTTGGTAGTCGAGTGGACGAAGAGAGTTAAGCTAGGTGGTAGGAGATGGAGTACTTACTCGAGAAGTTTTGACATCATCATCATCATCATCATCTTCATTGTGTTGATGAGATGACATGCCTTGATGATGAGAGGATGAAGAAGAGACGGAACGACGTGCCTTGCCACGATCACTTCGAGGTCGTCGAGTTTGTCTTAGAGCAAGAAGACGCATGACTCGCTCAACAATGTCATAGGTGCCATTGTTAAGATGAGGATACGTTTCCATGACGTATCGATAAAGACGAGTTAAAAACATGCCATATGGAAGATTTGCGGTTGGAGTAGCTTTGGCACATTCGATTCTTTTGACAAAGAAATAAGCAAGATTGTATTGTTCTGCGGCAACAACACAATACAACATGTGAGCAAGACAAGCGGGGAGACGGTCCCGATGTCCTCCTAGTCCGAATACATTCTCTCGAATGAGTTCTTCCCATTGCTTCATGTTGGGGCTTAGTTCTTTGGTGAGATCTTGATTTGGATTGAGAGCGACCGTTTAACTTTTGATGGTGCGGCTACCACGACACGTTCCAATTCAAGAAGTCAACGAATGTCGTCGGGAGTAGGAAGATCGGTGCAATATGGTCCCTCGGTTTCTCGAGAATATTCAAGAGATGCAAGGTCCCACTCGTTTGTAAAAACAGCTTGACCATTGTATGGAATTTTAAGGATTTGACCGAATTGAGCGAGAGTAAGAGTTATAAATTCGTGTTGAATCATAAAAGAAATGACAAGATAGCGATAGTTATCGGTTTGTATCGTGGCATGACTATAAAAGTCTAGAATAAGTCTCGGAACAATCGGTTCGTTGATTTGAAAGAGACAATTGAAGCGAATGTTAGTAAAGAGACGCTCGATATTGTTGGATTTGTAGTAGGCTTGATCAACAACACGACCTTCGTGAATGTTGCGGTTTTCAATAGGTTTGTAGAATTGGGCAATAGTAGGGGAGATTCCGGGAATTTTGGATACTTTTGGGATGTAGGATTTAGTGAGAGATACATCGGTGGTAGTAGCTTTCGGCATTTTTGTCACCTAAACAAGTCAACAACAATGTAAAAATGAAAAAATAAAAAGAGTGTAAGAAAAATACTATATATGGAGCCAAAATTACTTCGACTCTAAAAAATGAAAACCTAAGAAGTAATTTTTATGTTCCTTAGTTTATTTTTAATAACTTAAGTATTGACCAAATGTTTACATTTAGATTGTATATTTTCATCCAATTCGTGTGAGTTTGTTTGCAATTGGCTTTTCTCTAGTAAATACATATATTGACTCAAAAATTCTTATTAATACGTGATAAGCCAAACGCCCATTTATGGGTAGAAATCTTATCTAATATGTCAAAATATATATGAATTATATATTTTGATGACTCACCCTAGTTTGTTATGTGTTTATATACGTGATAAAAATGTAGTGATGGCCATTTTGACTCTAAATAATCATCTTAGGAGATGAACCAAACACTCTTTTATTTTTATAAAATTTTACTCATTGATTTGAAATATATATACATGTTTGAATAATCAATACTTGATTATTTTTAACATGTTTTTGGCATTAATCAACAATGTATAAGTTTTAAAAATACATATATGCAAAAATTCGGCCACATGTTCATAAGTGTACATGTTCTTAAAATTTTGAATCAAGAAGTGTTTTGGTTCAATCCTATCAAGATTGTAGTGTTCCTATGACTATGGGAAACATTATAGTTATGGAATTTCTAGACTAAATCAATAAATATAAAAATAATGAAAAACCCTCAATTTTGATTAAGAACAAAATTAGATGAAATCAAACAAAAGAAGGTTGAAAAACTCATAAGAAATGTTGTTGATTGACTTGTTAGTAAAAGCTCTTTGCGAATTTTGGTTAATTGGAAGATTTGAGGTTTTAATTTTGATGGTAATGGTGGAGGTATTTTCGTCACAGCAGGTGGGGGAGAAGAGGGAAAGAGAGTGATGTGTTAGCTATAAAAATTCGACTATAAGAGGGTGTTTGGATTCACAGATAGGCGGTCCTCTTAATTAATTAAGGGGGCCACCCTTTTTACATGGTCGGTCCCCTTAATTTTAAGGGGGGCGCCACCTGAAAAAAAAATCTTTGATTTTTGGCTAGTTTTGTGAGAATGAAAGGTTTCTTTGACTATTTCGGACGAGATAATCAAGATGTCAATACATAAGATGATTTGGTGACTAGACTTCTTACGAACATGATGAATTAATTTCTTCGAAAGAAAAAATTAATTGATACGTTTTGAAATGGGAAAGTGTAGATATTGTGGTAGATGAGAGATTGAAATGGAGTTGAGACTTCAACAAGGCGATTTTGATAGACGTAGTTGAGGCGAGCGTCGAGGTGGAAGGGAGTTTGTTTCATCCATAGTGGTTAAAGACTTTTCTGATGCAAAACGAATCCTACTTCTATGTTAATTATTATCCACTAACTCATTTTTCTTCGTCTACGTGAGTTCGTGGCCATAGAAGATTTCTATTTTATAGTGGTTCATGGATAATCCATGTGAAAGAATGGTTCCTTATGAACAAATTCTTTTAAAACTAGAAAGCCAACAAATGGCATTTCTAGTGACTATCATATTTCCTAACTAACAATAATACTAAGTATACCATATATCAATCTATTATTTTACGTAATTAGAGAGTGAGACGTACCTTAGCCTTCAAGAGTAATTTCTTTAAAATCTTCACGGTAGCAAGCTTTGAGGATTTATAGAAATCCTATTATGAGTTCTTCAATTCATTTGACAAAGACCAAAGGATGCTACTAGATGATTAAACTCGGAAGATGTGATGACTTAGCCATTTGGTCCCCATCGTTTCATGGGTCCGAAGTTATTGTTTCCGAACATGTTTTGCATTTGATTCGGACACATGCACGGTGAACATCTTCCACATTGAGTAAAGCTTGGTTGGTGTCGATGATTCCACATTGTGTTATTAGTGTTAGAGTAATTTGGTCTACTGTCTCTCCTAGGTTGAGGTGTTTTAGAACGAGGATGAGAGTTTTACTTTCTTCTCGGCGGAGGTGTTTTAGACCTCATTGTGGGTTTAGTAAATCCGACTCTGGGTTTTAAGGAAGGTTTGTAAAAACGTTTTACCTCATCATCACTTGCAATAGGAATTTTAGTATTGTTTATAAGTATAAATTTTGGTTTTGAGTTTGGGTTTGGGTTTGATTCTATTAATTTTTCTTTCGACTCGACTTCTTGAGCTCTTACAAAATTTATTTGTTTGGTTTCACTAGGTGACCCTTTGGTAAAATTAAATCCTAAACCGGATTTATCTCCGGAAGATTTTTGAGAACTTATTATTTTCTTAAGTGAGTGACTACTATCATTAAATTGATTTAGCCTAGATATTTCTTTTCTAAGCTTCTCATTTTCAAACTTAATGTCTTGACATAATTTGCATTCTTCATTTACTTCCTTACCTTTTTCTAACCTAGATAATTTTTCTTTTAATTATAGTGCTTCATTCTCTAATTCTATTTTAGGTTGTTTTAGAGTTTTATTTTTAGCCATGACTTTTAGTCCTATTTTGCATAGTCTACTATATTCACTATCTAAGTCATTTTCGTCTAATGATGATTGGTCATCACTAAAGTATTCGGTATTTTTTGGATCTTTTATTTGGGATACATGTGCCTAAAGACGTTTGAAGCCACAAACGATATTGATAAGTCATATAGCAATGTCGGCGATTTCTCAATCCTTAATTCTTTGATCGTTGATCCTTCCTGTTTGATCACCATTCACTTTATAACGTTTGATTATACTAGTTCTCGCTGATTTGTTTCTCTTGTCCTCCTTCATTAGATTCGACGTGGTCTTAGACTTAGGGTTACGTCTCTTCTGATTGTATCCCTCGTTCCTGTTGATCACCATTCATCTAATATCGTTGGATCTTGAGGATCGATCTTTGACTCTCTAATCATCCTTTATCAAGTTTGACGTGGTCTTAAGGTTAGGGTTACGATTTTTGTTTTTAGGGTTTTTTCTTAATTGTTGTTGTTTTGATCATGGGGAATAATGATTGGCAAGAGGTTACAAGGAAAAATCACAGATCGGTGTTTCAACGTCTTAACTGCACAGGGGTTAGAGGTTCGTATTCACAGCGACCAAAGGAAGACCATGTTACTCAAATATCTAAATCGGTATTTGTAACTAACTTCCCGGAGAACTTTGAGTCCAGTGATCTATGGAAGATATGTGAGGGTTATGGTAAGGTCGTTGATGTCTACATACCTAATCGCAAATCAAAAGCAGGTAAACAATTTGCTTTCGTTCATTTTATTAGGGTTGAGGATATTGACTGGTTGATTAGAAATCTTTGCACCATTTGGATTGGACGGTTTCATCTTCATGCTAATGTTGTACGTTATGAACGTCCGAGAAAACCTTCCAATACAGCAGGGCATGTATATGTTAATAAGCATGCTCCTTCTGGTTCATATGCGTCTGTCGCCAAAGGTAATACTCAACTGAAGCCTCTTGTATTTCAAGCTTCGACAGTGCCGGCATTGGTGTTGGATGATTCATGTGTAATTGAACATGATCTTTCTCGGCATGTTATGGGTAGAGTTAAGCAATTAAATTCTATACCTAATTTACAGACTATTTTATCTAAAGAAGGATTTCCAGAGGTTAAATTAACCTATCTAGGTGGCTTGTGGGTGATGATAGAATTGAATAATGAGGTTACTAAGCAGAATTTATTGCAACACATTGGAGTCAATTCATGGTTCCATGTTCTACATGCTGCGAAACAAGATTTTGTTAGTGATGACGTATTGTTTGGGTGGACATTGAAGGAGTCCCATTGAATTTATGGACTCGTGAAACGTTCTTTAAGATAGGTGCGAAATGGGGGGAGGCAATGGATTTTGAAGAGAACTTAGATTCGTTGTTTGCTCGAAAACGATTGTATATTAAGACTAAGCAGGAAGATAACATATTGGAGAAGTTCAAGGTTATTTTAAAAGGTAAGGTGTTCTTGGTTCGTGCGAAAGAGTTGTTTGCATGGACTCCTACTTTCCTGGACTGTAAAGAGTCTAAGTATAACTCGGATAATGAGTCTTGTCATGGTGAGGAACATAAACCTGTTGGG